>RJWM01012022.1:0-57853 GCA_004363535.1 Dasyprocta punctata
AACCCAGTTACTAAATTTCCAATCCCCAATAGTTGGAGACAAATTATAATCACTCAGGTCAACAGTTTACAGCCTAAAGGAAAGAGAAAAAACAAAGCTACTTGTTTTTGTTGCAGGGTGAGGGGGCATTTTGCCGAAAGTTGTGCTGCTGCATCTGTGGGGGCGAGAAGGCCACTCTCTGTCCCTTCAACAAAACCTTCGATTATCTGTCCAAAGTGCAGACGAAGGTATCGTTGGGCAACTTGATGTAAATTTAAAACTGATGTGGAAGGCCTTACTGTTCCAGAAGAAAAACTTCCAGTGGGGCCTGCAACAGCCCTGCTAAAGAGTAGGGGTGCCATGGCTCAGACAGCTTCCCTGAGATGGCCCGGCCCTGCTCTGCACGACAGGCTCCTAGTGGTTAGGGGGGTAATGTGGTCCTGATTTGTGGTTTGCTGATTTTTGTTCACAAAATACTCTCACAAAAGACAATTTTGAATAACCAATGCAACAACAACTAACTTGTAAAACTTCTAAAAATTCAATATTTGGCTTTCAGGAACTGATGATAATCGACTGACTGCAGCACATCACTGTCTCACTATGACTTTGTAGTGAGTCTTGATATCTGGTAGTGTAAATTCTCCAGGGCTGTTGTTTTTCAAAATTATTTACTTCAGGGGAATTTGTTTCAAATTTGTGATTAATGTAACTACGTTTATTTAGGTCTTTTTTGCTTTCTTAAGTCAATTTTAGTTTTCAATACACTGACACTACACTGAATTGCTAAATTTCTTGAGTTTGTTTCTAGAAGAAGGAATTGTAAATTTACATACTTCGGAGGAAATGGGAAAACAGTTTAGAACACGAGTAGGTAAAAAACCATCACAAATCTAGCTGGACCTCTACAGATTTTAAAGCACTATTTAACAGGGAGAAACTGCCGCTTTCTGCTCCTCTCACTACTTCTCAGGGCCCCCAAGCAGGGAGGAAACCAAAGAGCTCCACTGAGCCTGGAGCTTGGCCAAACAAAGAGATGAAGAAACAATGTTGCTTGTTTCAGCTGCAAGGGGAAAATCAAGGTTATGGTTCAATCTACTCAAAACAGGGTTCAAATCTCCCCAGATTCTTGTATTGCTTAATTGGTTATTCTTCCCTTGACAAAAATTGGAAAATCTGTAAATAAAGAAAGGGGATCTAAGGGTTTTGGGTCTTCTGATACTTATTGGGTTCAACAGATTAAGCAGGATCACCCTTAGATAAAATTGATAATTAAAGAAAAAAGCGTTTAAAGGGCTTTTAGACCCAGGAACAAATGCTTCAATTATTGCCCAGCACCATTGGCCTATGGCATGGCCCCTGGATGTGACAACTGCAGGTCTCCAGGTGTGAGCAATGTTTTTCAACCTTGTTAAAGTGCTAAATTGATTCAACCTAAAGGGATGCAAAGCGTATCTTTACTGCCACATGCAAATTGACTTGCTTTTGAGTTACAAATTCATGATCAATTTAGAATTGTAGCCACAAGGGTGTGGAGGAGACTTCCTTCAATGGGTCAGAGAGACATCCCAAAATTTGATTTCTAGTCGTCAGGGTCTAAAACCATTTCAGAATTTTGCCTTTAAAAATACATATAAGTGGTGTAAGGCACAGAGAACTTCCCCTGGGGGGGCCTGGCCTGGCTTGTAAGGCGGGTCCTGTGCTGTGGAGCTGAGATTTGCAGCCCTGCCTCCCTGTGCTGAGCAGCAAACTCCCCTGGGGCCTGCCAAGTGGTTCAGTGGCTGTACCCCCAGCCCCCAGCACCGCAGCACTCGGCCCAGGTCAGAAGGCAGGCCATAGTTCAGGAGAAGTGGGACACAACTCTAGTGTGCCCAAGCCAGCCTGGTTTTTCCCATCACCTACGCACACGCTTTATGTATCAAAAGTTTACACTGCACCATTGCTTGCATCCACAACAATAGTGGGGCCTCTAGGCCGAAGCAGGAGCACAACCTGTGTGTCTCCACAGCGAGAGAGAGCCCAAAGTGCCTAAATACAAAATGCAGGGGATTTTTTTCACTATATTTTACCACAAAAATTCCTTATAATCTTCAGGTCTAAAACTAGTTAGACATGCTCACAATTTAAATTTCAAAAAACAAAATGGGGAGTTCACCTCATAATAGATTTCACCTGGCAATATATACCATTTAGTGTTTTAAAATTCTAATAAAGACATAACTACTGCAGCAGAAAGATAATGCAATCAAATAAAGGATAAGAAGCGTCCTTTGGAAAACTCTTCATACTGGACAATCAAAGCACCCAGTCCAGTGCTAATTTGGGGTCGAGGGTATGCTTATGTTTGTTCAGGAAATACTAAATGGCCCATCTGGGTGCCAATGTGTGCTGTCCAGCTGTATCATGAATCCAAACCCAGAGAAGTTGATTCCACCTCTCAAGAAGCAGATGCTCAGTCCTATGACAGTGATGCCTCGGAGACCACATCACAACCAATAGAAAAGGATGAAGCTAGAGCCAAACTTAATTGACCCAAGATGCCCAGAAGATGGTAACAAACAATAAAACCAGAAGTCTAAATAGATGAGTGTATGCTAAGTCCTATGGAAAAAAAATATGTTAATTATAGATAAGATTTTGTCCTTTCCAAATTCTTTTATAAGAGATCTCTGCTAATTGACCTACAATAAATCTGACTCGTCCATTCATAAGTACAAATTCTATGACTGTAAAAAATTAGTGTAATTCAATTAGACTAAAATATATTTGAGTGCACTCTGATTGTATAAAATGTTTGTCAGTCTTCCTGTGTATCTGTTTGTCTGTTTGTCCAGTCTGTTAAGGTATTGTTGGGAGTCAACTGAGTTAGTGATCGTTCACATCTGTGGAGCCAAAAGCACAAGTGCCCATACAGGAGTGCCCAAGTGGCACAGAGCGCCTAGAAAACGCCCTGAGGGCATGGGGTGCTGGAGGTGACAGGTGTTCCAACCCCAAGTATACAGAGTGTAAGAAGCAAGCTAGTTCGGCAAAGGGGCATGATATAAGTGTATAAATAGCCCCCGGGAACTTAGAGAGTTCTTGTGGACACCAACAACTCTGTTTGTTTCTATGTCTGTTTGAATTTGTACAGATTGTCCATGTTTGTCCATTTGTCCATTCTGGAAACAGCTGTTCCTTTTATTTTGAGCTTAAAAATTTTTTCTCCTTTTTTACTTTTGGATCATTTAATCAAAGTTTAATTTGGATAATAGACTTAAAAAGCATGCTTTTACCTGGGTTCCCAGTTGGTCAAAATGGTGCTAAAACTGGCTATGTAAATGTAATGTACCCTATTGTTTATCACAACTTGAGAGCCTCTCATTGTTCAAAAATAATATGTTAAACATTACGATTAGAGTTTTCTTAAGTCATCAAAAAATTTTTAAGATGAGTAAACAAGATTCCTTTGCGGGGAAGGTTATTGGACAGGACTCTATTTGATGAATAAGAAAGCAGCTGCCTGGTAACATTTTTAACCAGTTCTTGCTCATTGATTGGAGGCCCCAGTGATCTCCATAGCCTTATGGGAGATACCCCAACTAAAGTTATATAAAATATTACTGTAATATGTTCATATTGGTCATCATCAAAAGAAATAATACAATAAGGTTTTTGATTTAGATGTACCTGTACAAAGGGTTCATATGGCTATGATAGATTGTTATTAACCTCATGGTATATTTATGTATTCATGCCTCCAGATATACAGGTCTTCAAAAATGTAAAACAGCCGGGCATGGTGGCGCATGCCTTTAATCCCAGCACTCGGGAGGCTGAGGTAGGCAGAGCGTTGTGGGTTCGAGGCCAGCTTGGGCTACAACGCAAGTGCAAGACCGGCCTGAGCTACATAGTGCGACCCTGCCTCAGAAAACCAGGGCTGGGAGTTTGGCTCAGTGCCTTAAGCGCCTGCCCTGGCAGGCGCGAGGTTGTGAGTTCAATCCCCGGTGCCGCAAAAAAAAAAAAAAAAAAAAAAAAAAAAATGTAAAACAGTCTGTTTATGGTGACAAATTTTTGTTTCAGATCCAGACCTCTGCCTTTAACAAAAACTTGTGAGATGTACATCCCACTAAAGGTCAACAAGTTAGGTAAAAGCTTTTATGTATTAGATAGGGATGATTGACCAAAAAAGGGGTAACATGTTAAAAAATGCAAATTCAAGTGTGTTAAAAAATGTCATCATGCTTGTCATGTTATAACATTAGGTATGGTTTTGATTTCTAATTTTCTGTGTAAAACATGTAACTGTTTCTTAACATTCTACAGGTATTCAAATGTTAGAACATCAGTGGTTGTTTAAAAAAAATGGTTCTATTCTATGTTCTAAGATGTTTGATACTTACATAAGGTGATAATGTTATGCTTTCTGCCTCTACTACATTGTACTGTTAACAGTCTTTTCTTCTGGATGTTCAACAACTGAGGTTTAGAAACCAACAATTGGAGAGACAGATGCCTAAGAAGATAGCCAATATTTTGGCCCTAGCCCTCCAAGGTCAATGAGGACCCAGGACATTAGAGAACCTCTGCTGTGACATCCAATACTCAGTGAGTCCCTGGTCCCCTGATCAAGGAGACTACGAGACCACAAAGGAAAGTGATCATCAGTGCGTGGTGTGCCTAAGGAGAGTCACCAGGAGAAAAAAATCTCCCAGGCTTTTACAGAAAGCAACTTGGTCAAGCAATGGCCGTGACTCATCCAAATGGCTGACACTAACAAGAACTAAGAGGTGCTATGTGGGGTTCCAAGACATTTCTTGAGGAGATTTAACTGACCTTGATAAATAGCCAAAAACTGATTGTTTTTAAAACAAGTCTCACCTTAACTTGGTTTTGAACATCCTGCAGAAAATGTACAACTACTAGTGGTATATAAAACAATGCTAGGCCGGGCGTCGTGGTGCACGCCCTTAATCCCAGCACTTGGGAGGCTGAGGTAGGAGGAGCATTGTGAGTTCGAGGCCAGCTTGGGCTACAACATGAGTACAAAGCTACATAGTGTGACCCTGCCTGAAAAAACTAGGGCCGGGAGTTTGGCTCAGTGGCTTAAACACCTGTTTGGCAGGCGCGAGGCTGTGAGTTCAATCCCTGGTGCCCCCCCCAAAAAAAAAACGCTAAAGAAATATATTATAAAAGAAATTCAAATCACTAACACCTTTTGACAGTTGCCAGCTATACTGGTAGCAGACTGATGTTATGGATTAGTGGACTGTGCAGGGTTTCAATTGCAGAATGCAGGGACTTAAAAGCTTTGGACTGCACTTAAAATAAAAAGATCTTGTACAGAGCTCTCCAACACAGCTCCTCCAACTTCAACTGACCACTCATCCTTGTGCAACAACAAAACAAAAGAGATGGATATGTTGGGAGCCATTGAAGCTGAAAATTGACTTACGGCATGGTCCGGATGTGATCATGCCAAGAACAAAGAGAGCTGAGGACAAGTCATGTGAAGAAGCTACTTCAGCCTAGAGAACACCTAGCCCCAAGACAAACTGAGCAGTGGTTTGCTAGGACAACAGGGTGTCATGTGACACTAGGTTGCTAAAAGGTAGAAATAAATGCCCCTGCAGTGAGGGACCAGTTCCTTTCCACCCATCAGGAGAGTCAGGGCTCCACCTGACCCCAGCTTTGTCTCTTCTTTATTTTTCTCATCCTCTCGTGGTCCTTTACCCCAAGAACCTCAGGAGCCCCATGGGTCGCGGCAGTATAGCTGCACACACACATGTGCACTTGCACACACACACCTGTAGCTTTATAGCTCATTTTCCTAGTAATCAACTATTGAGCACTGAAAGGTTCTTGCCCTGGTATAAATTACTGCACAATTACAGTGATGGTCTAACATGGCGGAAGGGCAAAGCTGACCCCCACGGCCACTCCCTCCTTCTTCCCCTTCAGCCCAAATTGTTACTTTCCCGTTTGCACGCGAAGAATATTCCAATCAGTTCCTTGCACATCACCAATACCCGCCCCATGTGCCACTTCCGATCAGAGGTCATATAACCCTCTGCCCCTCTGTATCCGGTCGAAGCAGAAAGTTAAACCCCCGCGGGTGATGGGCTCCTCTCCACGTCTCAATAAACGGCCACTTTCTCTGTCCTGCTTCTCTATTGCACCAGAAAACTCTTAACAAGCACCTTTTAAGTTATCCACCCAAATGAATAAATAATAAATAATCCACCCAGACATATTCTTTGGTGACGTTCATATCTTGGGCCCATTTTTTCTTCCACTGCCACACTGGTAGGCTAAATATTGCTACTATGATCATCTTAGGTTATTTGCAATCTGGTCTTTGTGCATTAAAAACATTTGGCCAACAGCGATGGCACACACCTATAACCACAGCTCTGGGGAGGCTGAGGCAGGTGAATCTCAAGTTGAAGGCTACCCTGGGTAATTCAGAGGCATCCTGCCTCAAAATAAAAAAGGGCTAGCAATGTAGCTCAGTGTGGAGTACTCACTCAGCATGTATGTGATCCTGGGCTTCATCTCTAATACTGCAAAAAAAAAAAAAGTGTTGAGATACAATTTATCACCATAAATTCACTCTTTAAAAGTGTGTAATTCAGTGGACGTTAGCATATTTACAAAATTGTGCATACATCAGCCCTATCTAATTCCAGAACATTTTTATCATCCCCAAATGAAATCCTTTACCCACTATAGTCACCCTGCCCCTGCTCCAGACCCTGGGAGCCATGACTACCTTCTGTCCTACTGCATCTGCCCACCCCAGACAGTCCCCATGAACACGGACAATGTGTCAGCCCCATACTGGGTCCTCGTCTGCTTCCTGCAGCCCCAAACCCCATGAATGAGCTGGGCAGCCACCGAGCACACTGCTGTCTGGGCTCTGCGTCTTCCTGGGCCTCAGCAGCGCTGCTCCGCAGTCTGTCCAGGGCCTGGGATGTCCGACACGGTCGCTGCGGGGCCAGCGGTGGGCATCGGTGGGACTCCTTTCAGACTGAGTCGAGCACATCATGCTGAATTCTAGGGAAATCACTAAAAGAATAGCAACAGAGTGAATAATTTTTAGACTACCAACATGTATGTGTGATAAAATAAATGATAATCCAAAAGAAGATAAGAGAGAACAAATGTATCTTTTTTTTGTTTTGTTTTCCAGTGCTGGGGACTGAACTTCACCCAGGCCTCCTGTGTGCTGCGCAAGGGGCCACCCCCTAGCTCCATCCCACCCTTCACCAATCACACACGTACAAAACGTTCGGTTAATAAGGTCGCCATGCTGAATACAAAGTTGAAACCAACCATCAGCGGTTCATGAGACCCAAATACATTACGGGCTTACAAAACATTTGAAAATTTTTAGAATGGAGAACACATATACTACGTTAACGCAGTAAGAAGATTGAGGTCACCACATTAACATCAGAAAAAAGGACTTTAGCACTAGAGAAATAGAGCTAAGTGGAATCATTTCTGCTATGCTTTAGGTCCAGCTGTCCACCAAGTGCCTCAGGCTCCTAGGCCTGGCTTTGGAAGGTGATGGAGTCAGAGGGGCTCACAGCTGGCTTGCTGCTGGGAAAGGGGCCCAAGGGTGCAGTCTGGAAGGGTTCATCTCCTCCCCGGGCGTGGTGCTGTGAGCGGCTCCTCTAGGGCTCGGCTCGCTGCCGTGCAACCGTGGACTGGAACATGAGCTAAACATCCCCTCCTCTGAGTTTTGGGTGTTGGGTGTTTGTTCCAGTAACAAGGAAAGTAACACAACTTCTTTTTTATGTGTGACAAAATCTTCCTATATAGCCCATGCTGGCCTCCAGCTTGTGGTGCTCCTCCTGCCTCAGCCTTCCGAGTGCTGGGATTACATGTGTGCACCACCATGTCCAACAAGACAATTTCATAATCCTGCTAAGCCCCAACTCCCAGGGTCAATATAATAGTGTAAAACTATAGAGCCATACAGTTTAAAAAAGGAAAAAAATGACACTGGTATCAGGGTAAATAGACAACCATTGTGGGAGTCTAAACTTTCCCGTTTCAGGAATTGATGGAACAATAAGACAAAGACCAGTAAGGGTTTAGGAGATTTTGACACCAAATGAGAGCCACGTGCCAAATACATAGCACGTGAATGCACTTTATTATCCCACGTTCTTGAGTCCCAGGCTCGGAGCTTCTGCTCTGGCCACTGCTGGAGCGCCTTCGGCCTCAGGGAGACGGCACTGCAACCCCCATATGGAGCTGAGCCAGTGCCGGGACCAGCACTTTTGGGGTGACAATAGAGAACAAGAAAAATTACTGAAGAAAAGTGCTACATTGTATGTCGGAAATCTTTCCCCTTACACAACTGAAGAACAAATCTATGATCTCTTCAGCAAAAGTGGTGACAGAAAGAAGAACCTGGGCGTGGTGGCACACACCTTTAATCACAGCACTCGGGAGGCTGAGGCAGGAGGATCATTGTGAGTTTGAGACCAACCTGGGCTACGAAGTGAGTTCAAGGCCAGCCTGAACTGCATAGGGAGACCCTGTCTCAAAAAAATAGGGCCAGGGATTTAGTTCAGTGACCTAAGTACCTGCCTGGCAGGAGTGAGGTTGTGAGTTCGATCCCCAGTACAAAAAAAAAAAAAAAAGAAAGAAAGAAAGATCATCATGGGTTTGAATAAAATGAAAAAGCACGTGTGGCTTCTGCTTCATGGACCCCAACACGGAGATGGCTGTGTGGATTGCAAACAGACACATCCCCAAAATGGAGCCAGGGTTCAAGGAGGGCAGGTAGCATGGTCACCAGATTAAAAAGTGTGCTCCCTGAGGCCAGAGACAGAATCCAGGGACAGAGCCAAAAGAAATGCTTCCCTCAGCAGCACACCCAGTCTGTGACACTAATCAAATCTGTCAGCCAAAAACACCACACCTCTGGGAAGACTAGGAAAACGTAAAAATTTCTCGTCTGATGCTCAGGTCTAAGGAGGCTCCTGATGCGCATGGGGACTTGGGATGGTTCTTTTTTTTTTTTTTTTTTTTTTTTTTTTGCGGCACCGGGGATTGAACTCACAACCTTGCACCTGTCAGGCGCTTAAGTCACTGAGCCAAACTCCCAGCCCTAGTTTTTGTGGCAGGGTTGCACTATGTAGCTCAGGCTGGCCTTGCGCTTGCGTTGTAGCCCAAGCCGGCCTCGAACTCACAACGCTCCTCCTACCTCAGCCTCCCGAGTGCTGGGATTAAAGGCGTGCACCACCACACCCGGCTTGGAATGATTCTTTTTAAATCTGAAGTTTGCATGATGTAGAGTTCTTTAAGATAAAATGGAGTTTTGCTATGTTATGTAGCTTTCTTGTAAACTAGGAAAGTCTGACAACTGGATTTTTGTTTCTGTGTTGAATTCTGACCTCTGAAGGCGAACTTCGACCTTCCTCGGTATTTGGCACAAAGGCCTGAGGTCTCTGAGGACCCGCTCCACGTCCGTGCTTTACTTTCAGGACTTGAGCTCTGCGAAACATTTTGCAAAAGATGTAATATTTTGCCTAAAGCTAAAAGGGAAAAAGTGTAACACAGAGACACTCAAAGAATTTATTTTGCATTTATGAAGCAGTAGATGATTTCTTATGAGTGAGCATAATTTTTCCTAATTAGAAAAAATACAAATATTTTCCTCTAGCGACTGAATATCTTATAACATCCAGTAGTCTGTGAGGGTTTCGGCTGGAATAGTCTACCATGACCATCTTTCATGTTAGAATAAAGTGCAGGTTTTCCCATTCAATTCCAAACTAGTTATTGGAGTTTTTTTTTTTTTTAATGTTAACAGTTTCGAAGTCGGAAAAAAAACAATTACAAACATTTAGTGAGGCTATGCTATTCATTTGTAAACATTTCTTGTTATTCTGTAATTTGAACTAATGTAATTTTTATTCTTCTGTAGTAAGATATAACAGATTTCTAAAGGCCTTGAAACCAAAGATACTGGTTCTTATTTAAATGGTCTTTCGTAACAGATCACAATAAAGTTGGATCAACTTATTGGAAAAAAAAAAAAAAAGGATACACTTGCCTGTGTGCTGGGCCGGCAAGCGGACGGTAGCGGCCTGGCTTCTGGAATGACAGCCTGTGCTCTCTGCAGGCAGCCACCTCCCCCGGGCCCTGGGGAGCACAAGATTCAGACTGGGCCTGTCGCACAGCCCTCGGCTTGCCCAGCAGAGGGGGCTCGTATCCGCTGTCCACAGTGTGCTGTTGGGACCCATCAGGCATCTCCCCTGGAGGACGCCCGCTCCACGCCATCCCCACCAGCTTCTGCTCATGCTTCCCAACTCGGTCTCCCCGCCCATCTGAACCTGCTCCTCCCAGGTTCCGATCCAGCAGCCAAATAGTACAGTGAAGCCCATGCTTGCCTTTGCCTAAGGCTCCGCTTCCCTCTGCATGGGAGAGACGCCCCAGGAGCCCACGGCTCCAGGCTGTGCCCGCAGCACGGACTTCTCCATAGTCTCCGCGGAGCACCCTGGATGCGCCCACGGTGCAGCCGTGGCCACTCTGAAGTTGCTCAACACGAAGCCCACGAAGATTCCTCTCCTCTGGCAGTCAGTTCCTGGGGTGTTCTAGTGTGTCCGCCCACGGGGCGCCTGTGTCACAGACCTCCCATGGACTGCCCGCCAGGGGGCCTACAGCAAGGTGTGCTCGATGGCACTGGGCCCCTGATGTCAGAGTCAGCTCAGGCTGCATCCGATAGCTCTGCAAGAGGCCGGCCTTTCTCCTCCCCGCTGGGAGGCTCCCCTGCTGGGCCGCTGTCTCTCCTTTGGGGAAACCGACTGGGGAAAGTACTGCAGTCTAAACTTGTGTTCTTGTCATAGGACCTGGCCTCCCACCAGCAGCTGGGCGAGGGCTGGTGGCTCTCCGCCGTGGCCTGACCCAGCCTTCCATTCCCTGCTCCTCGTTTCTTGTTGTTCATTTGAGGTCAAATAATGCCCTTGTGGTTTGCCTGTTCGGCTCTCCCCAGGAGTCACCGTGGCGCCTGCAGTCAGGGCTCTGCTGCTGTCCCACATGCGCTCGCTCGTGAGCGCTGAGGGTCCTCACCGGCTCTGCTCCTCCAGCCTCTCATCATCGCCACGGACCCGGGCCCCTCAGTCCTCTGCGGCACGCACGGCCTGCCACCAGCCTGCCACCAGAGCACAGCACCACTGCCCGCAGCCCCGCCCTGCTCTGCCCCTCTGAGTGCTGGGGACAGCGCGCTGCTGAGTCCTCCTGGCTGAGGGCTTCACCGCAAGGAGGCCGAGCAGCTCCCAGGAGAGCAATCCCGGGCCCAGCCGCCTGCATGGGGGGCTGGACCAGAAGCACGATGGGTTGCGGCTACACACGCAGGCAATGGAGGAGCTCAACCCTCAAATAGATACTTCTGACAACAGAACTTAATCTTAATGGCAAATAGGCACTTGTTGCTGGTAGAACCGACACTCCACGCTGCGAATTCTTTTCTCATCACCATCCTAGCCCGCTTGAGTTGCTCTAACACTGTACCTGTGCCCGGGCACTTTATAAAGAACAGGGATCCGTTTCTCACAGGCCTAGAGGCTTAGAAGACCGGGAGCAAGGCCTCTGCATGTTCCCGTCTGGCAAGGCTCTGGTCTCTGGCTCCAAGGTGGCACTGTGCACACTCTGTGCTCTGGAGGGAGTGGCGCGTCCTCACAGGGCACACAGCGGAGGCGCACGGAACAGACGCCTCGGCGAGCCCGGCTGTCAGTGCACCTGCGCCCCTTCTGGCTGAGCCCTCCTCACCTCCCAGTGAATCACCACCCAGAAGCCACACCTCGGGTGCTGCTGCACGGAGGGCTAAGTTTTAACGTGGATTCTTTTTTAATTTAATTTTTATTTTTTCGAGACAAGGTCTTTTTCGAGGGAGGGTTGAGACAGGGTCTTTTTTCTTTTTTCTTGGTTTTTTGAAGCAGGGTCTTGCGGTGTAGTTCAGGCTGGCCTTGAACTCACTATGTAGCCAAGGCTGGCCTCAAACTCACAGCAATCCTGCCTCTGCCTCCTGAGTGCTGGGATTACGAGTGTGTGCCACCACACCCAGTTTCAACGTGAATTTCTGAGGGGACACAAACATTGAAACCATAGCAGCTACATAGTGCTATCATTTGCATCTTAAATGTCCCCTGAAAGACCAAGTATGAAAGCATCTGTCCCCGGCTTGGTCTTATCTAGAAGTGATGAACCTTCAGGGAGAGGGCCCTTAGTGGGAGATCTTTAGGCAATTGGAGGTATGGCCTCGAAGGGAATTGTGAAACCCTGCTCCCTCCTCACTTTACTTCACATTCCATCCTACAGGTGCAAAAGCAATGCTTGGCCAAACATAGACTTAGACCTCCAAAACCGTGAGCCAAAATAAACCTTTCTCTTTGCAGTGCTAGGATCAAACACAGGCTCTGTGCTCTGTCACAGAACCACAGCCTTGCCTTGGCCATTTTTCTTTACAAGATGATTATTTCAGGCATTTTATTACACAGGGAAGTTTTAACTTGTTCACTGGAAAGAGAAGCAGCTTTCTTAGTAGGTACCACTAGCATCAATTGAATCTGATTGTTTCCTGTATTTTTGGAACTGTTTCTGTTTAAAACAGTACAGAGGGGCCAGGGATTTAGCTCAGGGACACAGCGCCTGCCTGGCAAGCGTGAAGTCCTGAGTTTGATTCCTGATACCCCCCAAAAATAAATAAAAATAAAAACAATACTGGATTTGTGATAGCAACACCCTAGTCACCTTCCTAATTGTGCTGGTTGTTCCACATGACTCTCCAACAAAAACTATCAGGAAGCTGAGAATGGTGGTACATATCTGTAATCCCAACATTCTGGGAGGCTGGGGCAGAGGGATTGTAAATCCAGGTTGGGGAACTTAGCAAGACCCTGTCTCAAAATTTAAAAAAAAAATTAGTGGTTAGAGATGTAGTTAAAATTAATTTAAAAATTTGAATAAATGTCAAAATTATAAATAAAGACAATATCAGTGTCATTGAGGTTTTTCCTTCACTTCAGCTCTAATATGACTTGGCATGGCACTGTTCCTGCTCATGTCTTTCTTTAAATTTTGAGTTTTGCAGGGATTACAGGTATGTGTCAACATGCCCAGCTTGGCATTAATTTTGAATTTTGAAAAAAAATATGTGTTAAAATATCATCTGTAGAGATGACTGAATTTTTGATATTTCCTGACACCTCGCATGGCTCTCTCCCCTCTCCTAGACCCTGAAAGACACTCTATATGTCTTGCCTAACTAAGGCTTCCCTGAGGAATGCAAGGATGACTTAATATCCAAGATTCTACCAAATGGCATGGTGGCACATGCCTGTAATTCCAGCATTTGGGAGGCTGAGGCAGGAGGATCATCATGAGTTCAAGGCCAGCCTGAGCTACACAGTGAGCTCAAGGCCAGCCTGGACTATGGAGTGAGACTCTGAGGGGAGCATTTGAGCCATGGCTGAGACGGAGATCAACAAATTCCTTAGAACCAGAGCAAAGCCAGTCCCAGGAACATGGAATGCCAGAGGCAGATCATGTCAACAAGTTGACGTCTAGTTCAGTTGCGTATCAACAGGTGGCTGGCCGTGGTGCCTACAGCCCAGAGAGCTCTGAGAATGTTCCCCTTTCAGTGCTCTGAGCAAAACACTGAGACCTTGCACTTTCAGCCCCATCGCGTGCTTCCCCTCTTCTGACTGTGTATAAATAAAGACACAGACCATGTGGCATTGCCACTGCCTCTCCATCAGGGAGGTCAGGTCCCACCTGGTCCCAGCTTTCCTTTTATTATGTGTCCAGTTTTTTCTTAATCTTCCATTGCCCCCCTCACAAACAAATAAACAAACAAAAAAACAAAAATAAAAGATTCTATCAACTGAATGAGGTACCACATTCACAGATGAAGAGGGGAAGCAGCATGAAATTTTCTCAACAGACAGAAAAAAGAGAAATACCATTCTGATCAAAACTGAAAAATAGGAGCTGAGGATTTAGCTCAGTGGCACAAGTACCTGTCTGGCAAGGTCGAGGTCATAAGTTTAATCCCTGGTACCAAAAATAAAAATAAAAATAAAAACTGAAAAAGAATGGAAACAATAAAACATCCTTAACCCAATAAAGATTTTATCTCAACAACTAAATATATGCTGTATTTAGTGAATAGAATTTAGGCCTTGTATGGGTTTGATAATGTGTCCACCTAAGGCCTCATGTAATCATGGACAGGGCTGAGTCTAGTGTTTGTGATTGGTTTGTTGTCTGGTGCTGGGATTGATGATGTGGGTGCTGCACCCGCCTAGGGGTGGAGACGACACAGTGTGAGGGTGAGAGGAAGGTGTGTTTTTTGCTCTCTCTCTCTCTCTCTCTCTCTCACTGGTCCACCTTGCTGTTTGGTGGCCACCATGAATGGCTGCCCTGTCATGCCTGCTGCCTTGGAGCCAACTGATTATGGACTGGAAACCCCCAAGAACTGTAAGAAATAAACCTTTCCTTTCCTAATTTTGGGCATCAGGTATTCTGTCTCAGCAACGAAAGAAAAGTAATTAAGACAGAATTTGTGGAGTGGGGTTATTGCTGTGACTAAACCTAAACATGTGTTCAAGAGCCTTTGGAAATGGCTTGTGGGAAGAGTTTGGAAAGGTTCAGAGATGTCACCAGAAAAAGTAGTGCTGGAACAGCTTAGGTTGTTCTGTAGGGGAGATTCTAGTCAGAGCTCAGAAGACCAGAAGACTGATAGAAAGCCTGCTGGTAAAGACCAGGCTCAGGAGATTTTTGCTGGGAAGGACTGCATTGGTTGTTGGACTCCACATGATGTGTGTTACAGCTTGGCAGAAAGTTTGTCTGCATTCTGCTCATGCCCAGAGACTTTGCCTGAGACTGAGATTAAGGGCGATAGACTGATTAATCTGGCAAAAGAAATTTCAAGGCAATCAAATGTTGAAGCAGTGGCCTGAATATTATTGGGGGCTTTTAGCCAGATTTATGTTGTGAATCAAGAGCAAAGAACCCAGCATGGTGATTTAAAATGTTATGAGTTTGGCCAGAAAGCTGCGGACTATAAAGATAGAGCTGAGACCTCAACTGTTGAGAAGAACAAAGGAATAAAAAAGATGGCCTAGAGCCATCCCTGGTAGTAGCTGACCTCCACCCTTTGCTGCCTCAAGCTGGCAAAAGTGAAAGAGTTTGCTCGGAGGAAAACCTGCAAAGCACCATGTTCCAGAGTGGTGACAGAGGCCACAGGGGGTTTCAAAATGGCAGCAGCCACACTAGATTACAGAATGGTGGTGGCATAGAGAAGCTTTTCCTCACAATCAGGTTCAGAGAGCTCAGCAGTCCAGGCAGTCGACCCCTTAGCCAAGACAGAGGAAAACCTGGCTACTGCTCTAGCTGGCAGCAGACCTTGGCAGCGTCCATGTGGCACTGGTATTAAGTGCAAGGAAAATGCACAAATTCTAAGGCTAAGGCAGCTTCCACCCCACCTGCAGAGGGCAATATGTAAAGATGTACAGGTGAAGCCAAGGGTACAATGGAAAACCCAGAAGTTTGAAAAAGCCATAAATGTGGATTGTCCAAGAAAAGCTGTGAGAACCAAGCAGAGTGGGCTTAAGAGAGAAGGTATGGAGGTTAAAATCCCTGGAAGTGCTGCAGGGCTGGAGTCACTCAAGCCTTTTGGAGCTTGCAACCAGATTGCTTCAGATGCTGAGCAGAGAACTCCAGGACTTAATGTTTGCCCTGCTAGATTTTGTACTTGCTTTGGTTCCAATGCTTTGTACTTCCCTGTTCATAACTTTTGGAACTGGTAATGTTTATATTGTGCCTTTGCATTTTGGAAGTGTTTAACTTGTTTTCATTTGTACAGGGGGTTACAGTTAAGAGTTTGTCATAGATCTTGGAGGAGATTTTGGACTTGGACTTTTCAGCAATGCCGAAACTGTTAGAACTTTGGCAACTCTTGGAGATGGACTAAATGTCTTTTGTATAAAGGATATACATGAGTCCTTGGGGGGCCAGGGGTGGAATGTATGGGTTTGATAACGTGTGCCCCCAAGGCCTCATGTAATTTGGACAGTGCTGAGTCTGATGTTTGTGATTGTTTTGTTGTCTGATGCTGGGATTGATGATGTGAGTGCTGCACCCACCCAGGGGTGGAGCTGACATACAGAGTAAGGACCAAAGGAAGGTGTGTTTTTTGCTCACTCTCTCTTGCTGGTTCACCTTGCTGTTTGGCGGCTGCCATGAATGGCTGCCCCACCATTCCATGCTGCCTTGAAGCCAAATGAGTATGGACTAAACCCCTGAGAACTGTAAGAAATAAACCTTTCCTTCCCAAATTTTGGGTGTCAGGTAACAAGTGAAAAGTAACGAAGACAGGCTTTTTGTTTGTTTGTTTGTTTGTTTGTTTTTGTACCGGGGATTGAACTCACGATCTGGCGCATGCCAGACAGGTTCTTACACCACTGAGCTAAATCCCTGGCCCAGGCCTACATCTTTAAGACTGAAGAAAAGACAGCAAGATGCTTATCACCCTGTGAACATTTAGAAATGCTGGCTCTGGCCAATAGAATAAAGAATAGAAGAAAACTACAAATGTAAGCAGAAGATACAGAACTATCATTGTTTGTAAATAAGACGATGATATATTTATAATACCCAACTAAATCATCCCATTAGTAGAATAAAAGAGTCCATCAAGGTTGCCAGATGCAGCCAGGCATGGTGGCGCACACCTTTAATCCCAACACTTGGGAGGCTGAGGTAGGAGGAGTGCTGTGAGTTCAAGGCTGACTTGGGCTATAATGCAAGCACATGGCTGGCCTGAGCTACATAGTGTGACCCTGCCTCAAAAAACTAGGGCTAGGAGTTTGGCTCAGTGGCTTAAGTGCCTGCCTGGCAGGCGTGAGGTTGTGAGTTCAATCCCCGGTACCACAAAAAAAAAATAGTAAAGGTTTATTTAGCTCACAGTTTGTGGAGGTTCCAGTCCATAATCTGCTGGGTCCAAGGCAGGGTGAATCATGGCAGAGCGTAATGGTTCATGGCAGCAAAAGCAACAAGAGCAGAGAGGGGAGGAGAGTGGAGAGAAGACTCTTTCTGTCCCTTATGTTGTATGTAGGCCACACCCTCCCCAGGGTGGGTGTAGCACTAGCACCCATAATCCCAGCATTGGACCACGAACTAGTCACAAATTCTAGAAGCCTGCTGCCATGACTTCAGGAAGCTTTGAGGAGACATCCAGACTCAAACCATAACAACCACATATTGAGGTAGTATCACAGCAACTACCTCATTTGTCTGGTAATAAAATCTGTTTTAGCCATTTTCTCACCACTGGGACAAAATATCTGATATACACAACTTAGACAAGGAGCATGCTATTTGGCGTTGCATTATTAGTCTATAGACCACTAGCTCTAAGGCAGAACAGATGGGCACACCATGGCAGACGGGCACAGGAAAGGAAAGCTGGTGACATCAAGGCCACTAGGAAGCACCCAAGGAGAGAGATGCACTCTACCAAGTCATGACCCTAGTGACCTGCCTCTTCTGACAGGCCCCACCTACTACGATCACTTTTAGCCACAGTGCCCCATAACCGACCACCTTCTAAAAGCCTTGCTGTCCCATTACCCTCCACTGAGTTCCCAATTGGCTGAGGGTTTGTTTGCTGTCACTTTAGTATGAGCTGCTGTGAACCGTGAGGCTCTTGAAGTTCTTGGGGTGAAGGAACCCAAGAGGATGTGAAAATAAGAGACAAAGCTGGGGTCAGGTGGAGCTCTTACCCTCCTGATGGGAAGAATGGTACTGCTCAACCAATGCAGCATGTTTATTTATATACTGGGAAGGGTCATGTCAATTTCAGTCTCTCTACCTAGCAACTCATTGCTTGGATTGTCTAGGAACTTGGTGTTTTTCTGGGCTGTAGCAACTTCTTCCCACGGCTGACCCTCAGGCTCTTTGTTTTGGTAAGGTCATGTCCTGGCCATGGAGCAGCCATGCAATTGTGGTCAATTTCCAGCTTCAACAGCTCCCAACATACCCATCTCTTTTGTTTTGTTGTTATACAGGATGGTTGGTCAGTTGAAGCTGCAGGACCTGTGTTGGCGAGCTCTGTAGAAGATCTTTTTATTTTAAGTGCAGTCCAAGGATTTTAAGTTCCTGCATTCCACAATTGAAACCCTGTGCAGTCCATTAATCCATAACAGTAGCCAGCTACCAGTGTAGCTAGAATTTGTCAGAAGGTAACAGTGATTTGAGTTTCTTTTATAACATTACTTTAGCGTTGTTTTATATACCTCTAGTAGTTGTATGTTTTCTGCAGGATGTTCAAAACCAAGTTAGGGTGAGACCTGTTTTAAAAACAATCAGATTTTTGGTTATTTATCAAGGTCAGTTAAGTCTCCTCAACAAATGCCTTGGAACCCTACATAGCACCTCTTAGTTCTTGTCAGTGTCAGCTGTTCAGATGAGTCAAGGCCACTGCTTGACCAAGTTGCTTTCTGTGAAAGCCTGGGAGATTTTTTCTCCTGGTGACTCTCCTTAGGCACACCACACACTGATGATCACTTTCCTCTGTGGTCTCACAATTCTCTTGATCAGAAGATCAGGGACTCACTGAGTATAGGACCACAGCCGAAGTTCTCTTACTTCCTGGGTCCTCATTGACCTCAGAGGGCTAGGGTCAAAATATTGGCTATCCTCTTAGCCCATCTATCTCTCTAATTTTTGGTCTCTAAACCTCAGTTGTTGAACATCCAGAAGAAAAGATTAATAACAGTATAGTGCACTAAAGGCAGTAAGTTTAACATTACTATCTTGTGTAAATATCAAGCATCTTTTAGAACATAAAATGGAACTGTTATTTTCTACTATCCATGGATTTTTAAATATTTGAATACCTGTAGAATATTAACAGTTACATATTTTACATAGAAAATCAGAAATAAAAACCATACATAATATTATAGCATGGCAACCATGATGACATTTTGTAACACACTTCAATTTTCATTTTGACATCGAATATCTCCTTTTTGATCAATCATCCTGATATAATACATAAAAGCTTTTACCTAACTTATTGACCTTTAGTGGGTTATACATCTTGTAAGTTTTGGTTACAGGCAGAGTTATGAATCTGAATATTCTGTCACCACAAACAATCTCTGTTTTACATTTTGGAAAACCTGTACATCTGGAAGCATGACTACATTGATACACCTTGAGGTTAATAACAATCTGTCTTAGCCATACGAAAACTTTTGTATAGGCATTTTAAAATAAAAAACTTTATTGTATTATTATTTTTTTCGATGATGACCAATGTGAACATACTGCAATGATATATTTTGATAACTTTAGTTGAGGTATCTCCCATAAGGCTATGGAGATCATTGAGGCCTTCAATCAGTGAACAAGGACTGGTTAAAAATGTTACCAGAGAGCTGCTTTCTTATTCATCAGTTAGAGTCCTGTTCAACACTCTCTCCCCACCCTCAGGGATTTTGTGAAATCATTTTAATAATTTTTAATGACTTACAAAAAACCCAAACATAACATTTAATGCATTATTTTTGAAAAATGAGAGACTGTAAGTTATAAACAACAATGTAGATTAGATTTACACAATCAATTTTAGCACCATTTTGAGTAACTGGAAACCCAGGTAGAAGCATTTTTTTAAATCTATGATCCAAATTAAACTTTGATTAAATGATCCAAAAATGTAAAAAAGGAGAAAAATTGTTGAGCACAGAATAAAAGGAACAGCTGTTTACAGAATGGACAAATGGAGGAATGTGGACAGATGATCTGTACAGATTAAAACAGACATAGAAACAACAGAGTTGTCAGTGTCTGCAAGGACTCTCTAAGTTCCCAGGGGCTATTTATCTCATGCCCCTTTGCTGAACTAGCTCACTTCTTACATCTGGTGTCCTCAGGGTTGGAACGCCTGTCACCTCCAGGACCTCACGCCCTCAGGCCATTTCTTAGGCGCTCCATGTCCTTGAGCACTCCTGTACAGGCACTTGTGCTTCTGGCTCTGCTTGTGTGAAAGATCACTAGCTCAGTTGGCTCCCAACAACTGCTTAACAGATAGGACAAACAGACAGATACACAGACAGACTGACAAACATCTTATACAATCAGAATGCACTCAAATATATTTTAGCCAAATTGAGTAACACTAACTTTTTACAATTGTAGAACTTGTAATTATAAACAAACTAGTCAGATTTATTTAGGTCAATGTACTGGGTGATATACTCTGTCGCCCCAAGTCCTCATATACTTTTGATGGGGCTAAGTTATTGGCTTGTTATTGGTTTGTTGTATAGTGTGGGGATTGGCAATGTGAGTGCTGCACCCACCCAGGGGTGGAGCCAATGTACAGTGTAAAGGAGGCGGGTCTTCCCCTTCCTTGTTTTCCGCTCTCTCTCAACAGAGTGCCTTGCTGCTTGCAGGTGCCATGAAGGCAGCCCCGCCATGCCATGCTGCCTTGGAGCCAACTGAGTATGGACAGAAACTCCAAAGAAACTGTAAGAAATAAACCTTTCCTTCCCTAATTTTGGGCATCAGGTATTTTGTCTCGGCAATGAGTGCAAAGTAACTAAGACAGTCAATTGGCAGAGATCTTTTATAAAAGAATTTGGAAAGGACAAAATCTTATCTAGAGTTAACATGTATTTTTGTCACAGGACTTAGCATACACTCTTATTATCTATTTAAACCTCTGGTTTTATTTTTGATTACCAATTCCTAGGCATCCTGGGTCAATTAATGTTGGTTCTAGCTTCATCCTTTTCTATCGGTTGTGACGTGGTCTCTGAGGCATCTCTGTCATAGGACTGAGCATCAGCTTCTTGAGAGGTGGAGTCAACTTCTCTGGGTTTGGGTCCGCGATACAGCCGGACAGCATGCTCTGGAACCCAGATAGGCCATTTAGCATTTCTTAGAAAAACATTAGCACTGAGCTGGGTCCCGTCATTATCTAGTATAAAGATCCTTCCAAAGGACCCTTCCTAACCATTTTTTCTTTACTTGATTTAAAGTGTCTTGCAGCTGCTGTAGGTTCTGTGCTTAGTAGGATTTAAAACTTTAATGGTACATACCCCAATGAAGTCTAGATAAAATTCCCCTTTTTTGTTTTTGGAATTAAATTTTGAGCAAGTTTAACAATTTTTAGCCTGTATCTGGGTTAAATGGAATCATTTGCATAAGGCAGAGGCATTTTGATGGACAGTGGCATTGGAAACAGAAGCCTGTTGAACAGTGTCTGAGGGAGGAACAGTTCATGGCAGTGGAAGACAGCGAAAGCAGCAAGAGCAAGTGAGGGGAAGCCTAAGCCTCCTTTTCCCCCTTACACTGTAAGCAGGCTACCTCTTAGGGCGGGTGCACCCTGTTAAATAACCTTTAAAGTCTGTAGAGGTCCAGCTAGATTTGTGTTGGTTTGTTTTTTCACTAGCCTTGCTCTAAGCTGTTTTCCCAGTTCTTCCCAAGTATATAAATCAAAAATTCCTTCTTCTGGAAACGAACTCAAGAAATTTAGCAAGGAGTGTAGTGTCAGTGTATTGAAAACTAAAACTGATACAAGAAAGCAAACAGACAAGGAGTGTAGTGTCAGTGTATTGAAAACTAAAACTGATACAAGAAAGCAAACAGACCTAAATAAACATAGAGTTACATTAATCATGAATTTGAAACAAGTAAACAATTTTTTTTTTTTTTTTTTTTTTTTTTTTTGCGGCACCAGGGATTGAACTCACAGCCTCGCGCCTGCCAGACAGGTGCTTAAACTGCTGAGCCAAACTCCCGGCCCTGGTTTTTTGAGGCAGGGTCGCACTGTGTAGCTCAGGCCGGCCTTGCACTCGCGTTGTAGCCCAAGCTGGCCTCGAACTCACAACGCTCCTCCTACCTCAGCCTCCCGAGTGCTGGGATTAAAGGCGTGCGCCACCACGCCCGGCCAAGTAAACAATTTTGAAAAACAAAGAAATTGAGAATTTACACTACCAGATATCAAAACTCACTACAAAGCCATAGTGAGACAGTGATATGCTGGAGTCAGTCAACTATCATCAGTTCCTGAAAGCCAAATGTTGAATTTTTAGAAGTTTTACAAGTTAGTTGTTGTCCCATTGGTTATTTGAAATTGTCTTTTGTGAGAGTATTTTGTGAACAAAAATCAGCAAACCACAAATCAGGACCACATTACCCCCCCCCAATCACTGGGAGCCTGCAGTGCTGACCAGGGCCGGGCCATCTCAAGGAAGCTGTTTGAGTCATGGCACCCCTACTCTTTGGCAGGTCTATTGCAGGCCCCACTGGAAGTTTTTATGGAACAGCTAGGCCTTCCACATCAGTTCTGAATTTATAGCAAGTGGCCCAACGCTACCTTCGTTTACACTTTGAACAGATGGTCAAAGGTTTTGTTGAAGGACAGTTAGTGGCTGTGTTGACCCCACAGATGCAGCAGCACAACTTTTGGCAAAATGCCCCCTCCCCGCTCAACAAAAACAAGTAGCTTTGTTTTTTCTCTTTCCTTTAGGTTATAAACTGATGACCTGAGTGATTATAATTTGTCTCTGACTACTGGGGATTGGAAGTTTAGTTACCGGGTAGATATGCTGAAAACCCTCTAGTACCCCCTCACCCATCTGGCTTCTTTTAGCATCAATTGCAAGGGAGAGGGAGAAACCGGCTCTACTCCCTGAGAGCCTGACGTTTTAACCTGTGATGCAGCAAAATTTCTCTGAGCTGAAAAGATGGGTGAAAGGTTCTTGCCCTGGTATAAATTACTGCACAATTTCGGCGATGGTCTAACATGGCGGATGGGCAAAGTGGGAACGCTGACCCCCACGGCCACTCCCTCCTTCTTCCCCTTCAGCCCAAATTGTTATTTTCCTGTTTGCACACGAAGAAAATTCCAATCAGTTCCTCACATGTCACCAATGCCTGCCCCATGCGCCACTTCTGATCAGAGGTCATATAATCCCCTGCCTCTCTGTATCCGGTCAGAGGAGAGGGCCAAACCCCTGTGGGTTATGGGCTCCTCTCCACATCCTCAATGAACAGCCACTTTCTCTGTCCTTCTGCTTCTCTATTGCACTGGAAAACTCTAACATTTGGTGCCAAAACCTGGGAATTGGTGGAGTGCATTAGCTCCTGGGGTTCAATCCCCGGTCTGAGCTCCCTCTGCCTGTAGGCCGGTCCTTCTCCCCTCTGGGACCTGCTTATTTGCCGCCGCCAGCCTACATCCGACACCGGCCATTTCATCTGTCACGGTTGAGCTTCTGCTCCATCCGGGGTTGTCTGTTCCGATTTCTCCACCAAGAACAGCTCTCACGCTCCTCGGATAACCAAAAAGGCGGAACTGTTCCCAGCCTTAGAAATCCGTAAGCTTTGGTCAGATGGCCCACCCTTTTCCATCCCTGGACAGGGACAGCAACTCTCACGTTCCTGGGGCAGGCAGCCCGGGGCAGAGCCGCTCCCCTCTTGTCCTCTGGGACCCCACCCCGCACCCTCAGTGACTGCCGATGAGAACGGGTGTGGGGGCCTTCCTTGTCACGCTTGCAAGACAGGGACGACCTCTTTTGCTAAGTGTGACCCGCAATAGCTCTCACGTCCTAAGGCAGAGCTGTCTCTTGGCTCACCTCTAATTCGGTCACTATGGGGAATACTATTTCCTGTCCCCCAAAAAACCACACCTCTGGGGTGCCTGGTTCATAACCTTGGTGCTCTTGGCCTTAAGAAGGCTGTAAAAACTAAAAAAACTGCTCTTTTACTGCCAGGTGGCTTGGCCGACCTACCAGCTTCACGCCAGCCCATGGCCCAAGGCGGGACATTTGACCCCTCTGTCCTTCAAGACAATGGCGGAAGGTTGGCAGAGCTCCCTCACATTCAGGTCTCTCTCCCTTTGAGGACGCAGTCGTCTCTCACTCAGTCATGTACCATGGCCCAAATACTTCCGGTTCACTCTACTCCAGCAAAATCTCTCCCTCCCTCCCCGCCGCCCTTGTGGACACTGTGCCACCTGCCTTTACTGCCCCGCCCCCATGTCCCTGAGCCCAAGCCCCGCAGCCTTCTCAGCCTGAGGCTTCCGAGCCCCTGGCCTCATCCTCCTTCTTCTCCTCACCCCCGCAGTCTCTAACTCTCCCTTTCCTTCCTCTCCCCAATCTTGGGCTCCCCAATGCCCTCAGCCTGAGTCATCCAACCTGTCGGATGGCCCCACTTCTTCTCTTCCCTGTATTCCTGGGCCACCATTCTCCCCGCTGGCTCACCATACCTGGTCTCGCCTGTTGAAACTGTGTAGTAGACAACATGGCGCTCGGCCACCATCTTGTGGTCCCATGCCACGCGGTCCTCGGCAGCTGTCTCGCTGCAGCCCACATGGAGAACAGGTGCCATGCTGTGGTCCCTCGTCATGTGTTAGCAGTGGTCATGCTGTTGTGGGTCTCATGGTAACCAGTCACAATCTTGTGCTTCCCTGTCGCATGGTGACAAACGGTCATTTTACAGTCCGTTACCCTGTAACCGCCCACAGACGCCTGCTGGGCGGCTGGCTGCTCAGTGGCCATCTGCACCTCCTTCTCCACAGCCCTCTCAGCCTCAATTCCTGCTCCCCCTTCGGGAACAGGCTGGTCCCAAGACTAGTTCACATTCATGTTCCTTTTTCCCTTGCCGACCTATCTCAGATCAACCATAAATTAGGTACTTTTTCTGTTGACACACAAAGTTATATTAAAGAGTTTGCATTTATAACTAACTGTTATGATTTACATTTCAAGGATGTTTATGTGATTCTGAACACCATCCTCAGCTCACAAGAGCAGGCTCAGCTATGGCAAGCAGCTCAAGAGGAAGCTGATCATGGACATAAAGCAAATACTGCTGAGAATGACCCTGGGCCTGCTGCAGTCCCGGAACAGGACCCTAACTGGGGTTACCAAAATGGAGAAGGTTCTTATAAGTGCATAAGATGATTAAATGTATAATTGGGGGCCTTAATAAAATAGCTCACAACCACACTAACCATAACAAGCTTTTAGAACAAATCCAAGAGGCTAATGAAAACACTGCTATGTTCCTAACATGTCTTAGGGACAACCTAATTAAGTTTATTAATGTAAACCCAGATGCTCATGAAGGGACAATTGTTATTAACTCTTATTTTATTTCTCAGTCTGCCCCTGACATTCATGCAAAAACTACAAAAGTCTGAACTTGGCCCTCAAACCCCACAGGGAGAACTTCTTAATATGGCTTTTTGTGTTTTCAACAACAGAGATAAAACTCAAAAGGAGGAAAAAGAGGCACAACAAAAGAAACTTGCTAAATATCAGTCTGATCTTTTAGCAGTGGCACTTGGGGATCCCAAGACAGGTAAACCACAACAACGCGGAGCTGCCCGAACCCCTCCCGGGCCATGATTCAAGTGCAACAAGGAAGGACACTTGGCAAGAGAACGCCCCAATTCTAGAGTTCCTTTGGGGCCCTGCCCCCTCTGCAATCTCAAGGGCCATTGGAAGAGCAACTGTCCTAGCCACCAGACAGCGGGTAACTCCTCTAACTCCTTGCCCTCACAGGAGATCTCGTCACCACTGGATTCATTGCTGGCTAATTTACTTGGACTTGCTGCTGAAGATTGATGGGGCTCAGGGCCCACAGCCCCCATTAAGGTATCCTTCTCAGAGCCCCAAGTCTAACTAGAGGTCTCAGGTAAGACACACTCTGTACTTATAGATACAGGGGTATTGTATAGTGTTCTTGAGTTTTCAGGCCTGTCTTAGTTACTTTTCACTCATTGCCAAGACAAAATACCTGATGCCCAAAATTAGGGAAGGAAATATCTATTTCTTACAGTTTCTCGGGAGTTTCAGTCCATACTCAGCGCCAAGGCAGCGTGGCATGGCAGGGCAGTCATTCATGGCAGCCGCCAAAACAGCAAGGCATGCTGGTGAAAGAGAGAGGTGGAAGACAGCAAGAGGAAGACCCGCCTCCTTTACACTATAGCTCAGCTTTACCTCTGGGCGGGTGCAGCACTCACATCATTAATCCCAGCTCTAGACAACAAACTAAACACAAGTGCCAGACTCAGCCTCATCAAAAGTATATGAGGACTTGGGGGTACATAGTATCACCCAATACATTCCACCCCTGGCCCCCCAAGGACTCATGTATATCCTTAATACAAAAGATATTTAGTCCATCTCCAAGAGTTGCCAAAGTCTTAACAGTTTCAGCACTGTTGAAAAGTCCAAGTCCCAAATCTCCTCCGAGATCTGTGGCAAACTCTTAACTGTGACCCCCTGTACAAATGAAAACGAAGTTAAGCACTTCCAACATATAAAAGCACAAGATAAATATTACCATTCCAAAAGTTACAAATGGGAATACAAAGCATTGGAACCAAAGCAAGTCCAAAATCCAGCAGGGCAAACATTAAGTCCTGGGGTTCTCTGCTCAGCATCTGAAGCAATCTGGTTGCAAGCTCCAAAAGGCTTGAGTGATTCCACCCCCATGGCACTTTCAGGGGTCTTAACTTCCATAGCTTTCCTTGGACGATCCATGTTCCTTAGCTTCACCCTTACATCTTTATACATTGCTCTCTGCAGGTGAGGCAGAAGCTGCTTTAGCCTTTTCTTGTACTTAAAACCAGCAGCACATGGATTCTGCCAAGGTCTGCTGCAGGCTGGAGCAGTAGCCAGGCTTTCCTCTCTCTTGGCTGTAGGGGTTGACTGCCTGGATCGCTGAGCTCTCTGAACCTGATTGTGAGGAACAGCTTCTCTATGCCACCGCCATTCTGGAATCTGGTGTGGCCGCCGCAATTCTGGAACCTGGTGCAGCCACGACTCTTTTGAAACGTCCTGTGGCCTTTGTCACCAGTCTGGGATAGGGCACTCTCCGGCTTTTTCCTCTGAGCAAATTCTTTCACTCTGAAGGCCTGAGGCTACAAAGGGTGGAGGCCTGCTATTTCCCAGGATGCCCCCAGGCTATCTTTTTTATTCATTTGTTCCTTCTCAGCAATCAAGGTCTCAGTTCCATCTTTACATTTCACAACTTCCTGGCCAAACTCACATTTTAAATCATCTTGCTGTTCTCTTTGCTCTTGATTTCCAACATTAATCTGGCTAAGAGCCCCCAACAAGAGCCAGGCCACCATTTCAACATTTGGCTGCCTTGTAATTTCTTTTTTAAGACTAATCAGTCCTTTGCCCTTAATCTCAGTCTCAGACAAAGTCTCTGGGCACAAGCAGAATGCAGACAAACTTTCTGCCAAGCCATAACACACATCATGTGGAGTCCAACAACCAATGCAGTCCTTCTTCCCAGTAGAAACCTCCAGAGCCTGGTCTCTACCAGCAGGGTTCCTATCAGCCTTCTGGTCTAAGCTTTGACCAGAATCTCCCGTACAGAACAACCTAAGCTGTTCCAGCTCTATGCATTCAGGTGACATTTCTGAACCTTTCCAAACTCTCCCCACAAGCCATTTCCAAAGGCTCTAGAACCACATGCTTAGGTTTAGTCACAGCAACGACCCCACTCCTGTGGTACCAAATTCTGTCTTAGTTACTATTCACTCATTGCTGAGAAAAAATACCTGATACCCAAAATTAGGGAAGGAAAGGTTTATTTCTTACAGTTTCTCAGGAGTTTTAGTCCATACTCAGTTGGCTCCAAGGCAGTGTGGCATGGTGGGGTGGCCATTCTGGCGACCACCAAAATAGCAAGGCGTGCTGGCAAGAGACAGGGTGCAAGAGAAGGTAGAAGAGAGCAAGAGGAAGACCCACCTCCTTTACACTGTATCTCAGCTCCACCCCTGGGCGGGTGCAGCACTCACATCATCAATCCCAGCTCTAGACAACAAACCAAACACAAGCGCCAGACTCAGCCTTATCAAAAGTAAATGAGGACTTGGGGGTACATAGTATCACCCAATATAAGGCCATTGTATTAAATCCTTGGTCTCTGTAGTGGGTGTTGACGTCCAACATACACGGCCTCTTCAAACAGGGCCCATTCCATGCAGATTCCAAACTCTCTTCTTCACCCATAGCTTTCTGGCAATACTCACATGTCCCACACCCCTTTTAGGTAGGGATCTCCTCGAAAAGCTTAGCTTCTCCTTTACCTTCTCCCTCCCCACAGCTCTTGTCCTCCAAACACCATCACAATGCACTGCAAATCCATCCCCTCCTTCTTCCCTTGTTGATCCCATAGTCTGGGACACCTCCAACCCCACCTGTGCTACCCATGTTATACCTGTTTTAATTCATCTCAAAGATCCTTCAATCTTTCCTTGCATCCCCCAATACCTTATAGCTCCCAAACATGTACAAGGGATCAAACCTATAATCAAGCATCTTTTAGACAATGGTTTTCTCAAACCTACCCATTCATCCTACAGTACTCCCATTCTCCCAGTACTCAAACCTAATGGGTCCTATCATCTGGTACAAGACCTTAGGGCAATCAATAACGCTGTTACCCCAATTCACCCAGTGGTGCCAAACCCTTTTACTATGCTCTCTCATATTCCTCCCCACACCACTCACTTCATAGTCTTAAACCTTTAAGATATGCATAAAATTGCTTTCATACTGTTCTACTTAACAACTATCTTATTTATCTCCACCCTTGGCTGTTTAGTTAAACATAAGACCCCTCTGGGCTGGGTTCTCAACTCACTTATAACGACACAGCCACAGCCCTCCCCAACCCTAGCCTATAACTTCCCAAACATGTTTCAACTGTCAGGCCTTACATTTCTCATGTTTCCCATTCCCTCCAGCTCAACCCCTGGACCAAGGACAAGTCCGACCTACACTTTTACCCTTTCAGATGAGGGAATAATTGCCTCCCGCAACTTTACCCTTCCCAACTCCACGCTCATTTTTCAGATTTTTCCTCTCCATGGTCCTGATGGAACGACACATTTGGATCATGGGCACCTTTCCTTCTACCTCTCCTGGGTCCTTTAATTATGATAGTGGTCTGCCTTCTCATAGCACCTTGTCTTTTTATTTCTCCAATCTAGGATGCAAATATTTGCCAACAATAAACTCCTTGTCCTGGCTGAAACATGTGGTATCAGCTTCTACACCAGCATCAACCATCATCCTGTCAAACGCCCTAAGCCCAAACACGATGTCCCTGTTCAGCAGGAAGTAGTCAGAGAGATTCGACATCCTTTCCTAACAATACAAAGACAGGAATGAAAGGTTCTTGCCCTAGTATAAATTATTCTACAATTATGGCGATGGTCTAATATGATGGAAGGGCAAAGCACGAACAGTGGGTGTTAGAGTTTTCTGGCGCAATAGGAAGCAAAAGGAAAAAGAAGGTGAAGGTGGCCTTTTTACTTGAGGAGGCAGAGAGAAGAGGAGCCCACAACACGCGGGGGTTTGGCCCTCTCCTCCGACCAGATACAGAGAGGCAGAGGGTTATATGACCTGCAATCGGAAGTGGTGCGTGGGGTGGGCATTGATGACAGGAGAGGAACTGATTGGAATTTTCTTCCTCGCAAATGGGAAAGTAACAATTTGGGCCAAAGGGGAAGAAGGAGGGAGTGGTTGCCGGGGTGAGTGATCCCGCTTTGCCCTTCTACCATATTAGACCATTGCCATAATTGTATAGTAATTAATACTAGGGCAAGAACATTTCAGTGAGGATAGCTGCTTGTGGCTCAGTTAAGGTTATTGTGGTGTCTGTTGTTCCACCGCCTTTTCCCTGCTCGGGACTTGATTCTAAAACAGTGCCTGGAGCCAGTTCCATTGTGGTTGTCTCAAGAAGCTTACAATTATTAAGACTCTATCTAATCCAGATCCACAAAAGCAATGTAAATACTGGGATCAAGCAAGCAACGAACAGTTTCTTACGCATTTCTGATTCTTTTGAATATGTTCATCCCATAATTAGACAACTGATATCAATATACCTCTCTTTTTTCTTTTTCAGGGGAAGGGGTTTCTCCCAGGCCTGTTTATAACTGGCCCTAGAGAAGAAGGGAATTTCAATGCCCAACTCTTTACACCTGATGAAGCCAGTATCAATACACTCCAGTGATAACTATTGACCTATACCAATGCACTTCTCCCCCTAGTTGTGCGCACATGAGAAGTGTCCCCTCACCCTCAACCTCTTACCCCATCCCTGTCCAGGTGCCATATGCTGTGACCCATGCAACAGGATGAGAAAATAAGAGACAAAGCTGGGATCAGGTGGAGACCTACTATCCTGATGGGAGGAAAGGTACTGCTCAACCAGTGCAGCTGTTTATTTATATACTGGGAAGGATGATGTCAATTTCAGCCCCTCTGCCCAGCAACACATTGCTTGGATTGTCTAGGAGCCTGGTGTTTTTCTGGGCTGACCCTGGCACTGTTTTTGGTACTTCATGCCCCTGCCATGCCACAGCCCTGCACATGTGGTCTATTTCCAGCTTCAAAGGCTCCCAACAATCAGCAGCTCTCCTTGCTACCCTTCTGGGAGTCAGAGCCAACAGCTCTCCAGGGCTCTGCATTATTCTCCACCACTCTCTGCTAATGAGGCCCTGGCCTAGGACCACCCATCTCCTGCTCAGGGCTATGATGACAGAATAAAGCATGGGCAAGATACAGGCATTTCAGTTCCCAGGGGAGCTGGGACAGTTAGAGCCTAAAGAAGGGTTAAGACTGCGGGGCTCAGTGTCCTTGCCTTTATTGGTGCACAGCTTGAGGGTGGGTGTGCTGGTGGGCTGCAGGAGGTGACAAGGGCGAATCGCTGACACAGGCAAGGCCTAAGGATTCAAAGAACAAAACATTTTTGGAAAAGCACACAGGGACAGATAGGTAACTAGTAACCTGATTATCTGCTGAGACTACTGGGCTAGAAGGAATGTGAATCAGAGTTCTCAACTGCAGGGGCTGGGACTTCACAGGCTGTTTGCTGGTGTGGATCCTGGCCTTTGGCCTGGAGATTAATTTCATTCCCACACCAGCCAGAGGCCTCCCACAAGTCACTTAGGCCTAGGACAGACCCTCTGTTCAACTTAGGTTTATGTCAATTTATTAATATCAAGCACTGCATGCTCTGCACCGCATCAAGCTGGTCCTCAGCACTTTGCCATTCTTTAGCCACTGTCAGTGTTCTTAGCCTGGCCTCTGGCCACTCTGAGTGCCAGCGGTCCTTAGTGTGACCAACTCAGGGTAACCAGGTCAGCCAGCTCCACCATGATAGAGATCACGAGGAGGCAAAGCAAAAGTTGTCCAGAAGAGGCATTATTAGAACTCATATAAGGGCGACTGGAGCACAGACTAAGCCCATAGGGCAAGGCTGTCTCTACAGACAAGAAAGGCAGGCTTGCACACGCTTTGTGTCCTGCTGTTAACCACAGACGTTTCACTTCGCCATGGGTAGGGAGGGGCTCCAAGGACCAGACTGGAGACAGCTTTGGGGAGCTGACCCAGCCCCAGAAGGCTGGAGTTATTCTCAGAGGCCATGGGACAGTCATCTGGGGTGGACCTCAGACAGAAGCTGTCACATCCAAGTCTCCCCCAGTAGTTGTGGAGTACCATGGTATAGCCTCGGCCCACTGTAAGAGTGTTTGGGGCAGCTGCGACTCTTGGGGTACAGTGGGTCCTGTTCTTGGTCTCAGCTATAATAAAGACGTCAGTTCTCTCTAACTCAATCTGCAAACTCAATGCAAATCCCGCGCCTGTGATCTAAGCACTTGGGAGGCTGAGGCCAAAATATTGCCATAAGTTCAAGGACAGCCTGGGCTATATAGTGAGTTCAAGGCTATCGAGACCCTGTCTCAAAATAAACAAACACACACAAAAAAACAATCCAATCAAAATCCCACCAGAGGTTTTTTTTAAAGAAATTTATTCTAAAATATATAGAAAATAAAGTACCAAAATTCATTGCTTTTAAAGTAAAAATGGAAGCCGGGCGTGGTGGCGCACGCCTTTAATCCCAGCAGTCGGGAGGCTGAGGTAGGAGAGCCTTGTGAGTTCGAGGCCGACTTGTGCTACAACGCGAGCGCAAGGCTGGCCTGAGCTACATAGTGCGACCCTGCCTCAAAAAACTAGGGCCGGGAGTTTGGCTCAGCGGCTTAAGCACCTGCCTTGGCAGGCGCAAGATTATGAGTTCAATCCCCCGTGCTGCAAAAAAAAAAAAAAAAAAAAAAAAGTAAAAATGGAGGCTTTTTATATTGCTGAATCAAGCAAATAGATCAGATCAAATAGGCCAAATAAAGTTGTATTTGAAATTGGTTAAGGCCTGCACACGTCTGGTCATATATTCCTTGTCTTCCAGGAAAAGCCTCCAGGCCTTTCACTAAGCGTTATTACTGTATGGAACTGGCTTTTCAAGAATGAACACGAGCAAAAGAAGCCAGATTGTTTTGTCAAAGATGTTACAAGCTCAGAATCCCTCACACAGAACATAACTCCCTTCAAAGAGAGATGAGTAAGCTGTGAGGACACAGTCAGCAAATAAGCAGCTCCTCACTCACAACTGATCAGGGAGGCAGATTTGAGCTTACACTTCCAGGCCTCCTTTGCAGTTGGCCAAGCTTTGTCTTTTTGCAAAAACCCATTGCCAGGCTGGGTATAGATCAATGGTGCATTGCCTGCCTGGCAAGTGTGAGGTCATGAGTTCGATTCCTGGTACAAAAAAAAAACTACTATCACAGTATTGCTTCCATGTATGTCAGAGAGCAAGCCCTTGTTCAACAACATTTTCACAGACACTATGATCATCTTTGTAGAAAACAGGATCTACAAAAAAGCTATTAGAACAATTAAGCTTGTTTAGCAAGGCTGCATGATACAAAATCAATATATACATGTCAACAGTATTGCAATATGCTAGTTACAAACAATTGCAAGCTAAAAATTATAAAATTGCAGTAACACCAAAATATATAAAGCAATTGGAGAGAAACAAAAGGTCTATGAGACCTGTACTGAAAACTACTGAACCATACTGAGAATTTAAAGAAACTCAAAGAAATGCAGACACGTAGCATGTTCAGAAATCAGCTAACATGTAATCCCAGCACTCAGGAGGCTGAGGCAGGAGGATCATTGAGGATTCAAGACCAGCCTGGGCTACAAAGTGAGCTCAAGGCCAACCCATACTGCAGTGAGACCCTGTCTCAAAACTACAAACAAACAAAAAAGTCAGCTATCTGTTCTCCCTAAATTGATCTATAGACAGGATCCAATACCAGTCAAAATGCCCATAGGGTTTTTGTTCTGGGTTTATTTTTTGTTGCAAAAACTGACAATTCTAAAATTTATATGAAAACGTGGAGGACCTAACATAGCCAAAATAAATTTTGCAAAAGAACACAGTTGGAGAAGTAACAGTGCCTGATTTCAAGACTTACTAGAAAGCTATCATAATCAAGGCAGTGTAGAATCGGCAAAAAGCTTGATGAATAAATCAGAAGACTCCAGAATTGAACTCATACATTCAGGGGCAACAGATTGTTAACAAACATTCAAAAGCAATTTAGTGAAGCTAGGACAGTCTTTTCAACACGTGTTATTGGAACCATCCCATATCCATCTTTTAAAAAAACTTTTGACTTTCTAATTTTGCAATCTGATGAATGTAACAAGATATATTGTTAATTTGGTTTGTATTTTTCAGGTTACTGACTCTTGCCCACTTGGTTTATCATTTTCTTGTGATTTATAGGCATTCCTTTTGTCATTATAAAATAGTAGGCCAGTTATTGCTTGATATTTCCAGGACCTTCTTCGACTGCTTTGTCCTTCTGTCCTATCTTTGTTAAACCAGGTTTTAAGCAGAATTTTTCTAGATGATGCAGAATTGGTTTCAAGGATCTAAAACCAAAGGCTCAGATGCAGCAAGTAAGGTACATTCCACAGAAAGCTGTAAATGCTTACAGTCAGAAGCCGTGGGGTTGTTTCGTTTCTGGCTGTCATGAATACAGCTTCCACAAACATCTGCATATAGGGTTCGTGTGAACAGATTTTCATTTCAGTGCATATACGGTTACGACTCAATCATAGTTTGACAAGTGGAGCTGCATGCCAAACCAGTTTTCCCAGTAAATGCAGTCATTAAATTTGCTATATAAACATTTGCTAAACTATTTCTTACCTACAAACAAATAGGAGTATTAAACATCCTTCAGCATCAGTCCCATTTAGGCCAGAACTTCACCCATTAGTGATTCGAGCTATTTTTTAGCTGAATCATTTAATTGTTTTTGAATGCTTCTACAGTTACTTCTTATGGTATTCACAATGCACAGGTGATAATTACAATATGCAGTGAGTGTTTAAATTTCAAAATTATTATTATAGTGAGAGACAGTGCTATTAATCCCCCTTAAATTACCCTCACATTGAACACGCTTATCCCATTGGTCTTGCCACTTCCTGAAGCAGTTCTGGGAATCCTGTGCCCGGGTATAATAATTAACATGAGATTTAAAGTTTAATAACATCTGTACTTAATGCCATATCATTCCTGAGGTCACAGAGGGCTCTTGCAAGTGCGTAAGAGGCGGCTCCAGCACCTCGCTAGGCACCGGCGCTGACCTTGCAGAAGCTTCCAGAGGCCGGTGCAGCATTACCCGCGTGACGCCCAGCCCAGGACCCCACCCGGGGCCGTGTCCAGGCCCCGAAGGATCAGTGCCCTTCAGGGTGGGTGTGGACCCCAGGAGCCTCGCCGCTGGGTGGGCACGTGGAGAACAACCTATTTGGTTGAATGGAGTCAGGCAGGTATCTGCGCCAAAGACGCAGAAGCCCACACTTGAACCGCGCGCCCCGGGAAATTTGACTGACTGCTCCACTCGCAGGTCGCAGCCGCGCCCGCTTCCGTTACGTCATTAGGACACGACTCGTCTCGCGTGACGTCATCTCCCGGCGCTGTGCGGACACCGACATGATGCGCTACGGAAGCCGAAGGGCCATCACACGGCACGCCGTCGCTCCGGCTCCCGGGCGTGAGCACGAAGCCGTCGGCAGGCCGCGCAGTCGCCCCGCGCAGCGAGATTTCGGCCGCCCGAGGCTCCGCCCCGCGTCCGCGGGCGCCGCCATGTTGGGGGTCCTCGGCGGGGGCGTGTAGGCGTCCGCACAGGGTGCCGGCCCGCGCGCGCCGCGGCCCCCAACATGGCGTCCATGCGGGAGAGCGACACGGGCCTGTGGCTGCACAACAAGCTGGGCGCCACGGACGAGCTGTGGGCGCCGCCCAGCATCGCGTCCCTCCTCACAGCCGCTGTCATCGACAACATCCGCCTCTGCTTCCAGCGCCTCTCGTCGGCCGTGAAGCTCAAGCTGCTGCTCGGAACGCTGCATCTCCCGCGCCGAGCGGTGGACGAGGTGAGGCGGCGGCCCGGGCCCTCCTGCCTGCGGGGCCCCTTGCGGTCCGGAACCCCGCCGCCCGGCCCTCGCCGTCCTGCCCAGCCGGCTCTCGGGTGGGATCGCAGTCGGGAGCCCAAGGGCGAGGCGCAGCGGGTGGTGCAGGGTACGGCCTCGCCAGCCGCGTGGGCTCCGGCGTCACTGTCCGGATGACTGCCGACTTGAACGGTGATGGCGTTGCCTCGCCTGGAACCCGGCTCTGAGCTCGCTCTTAAGTCTAACACGGTGGTTTTGCGTGGTTCTAGTCAGTGTGATGATGTCAGATTTGTTTTTTTTCCTTAGAGGTTACATTGCGTACTCCGTGCGAAATACACTTGAGTTTTGCAGAACATTGAAACACCGCAGTTGTTTAAAAGTTCCCAGCTGCTGTTTTGTTTTACGTCTTCACACAAATTGTGATTGGTTTCCGTTGATCCATAAAGTGCATGCAACAGTGCGTGATTGCCTTCAGGGAAGGATAACAGGAAAGCGACCCCTTCTGTAATCCTCATAGTTCGAGAAGTCGGGAAACGCTTGCGCCCCCAGCCCAGCCGCAGCCTCCTCCCCCGTTCTCCTGTAGGGGAATCAGGTTGCTAGACTTGAGAGTTGGGGTTGGCTGATGTTAAGGTGCCTTCTTGTGTGTGGTGGGTGTGTCTCTTTGGGCACTTTGACAGATCGATCTAGGTTGCAGTGGAAGAGGTTTAATTTTCTCTGCTTTGTGATTCTCCTTTCTCTGAGCACCATCCTGGCGTGGGGAGACATTCAGGTTATAGCTGGTTTTGTCACTGTTGTGAATAACGCTGTTACTCGTGTTACCGTGTGTGTATTTCTTTAGGGTAGAATACCTGTGGGTGGAATTATAGGGGTATTAGAATTATGCTAAATTGTTTTTCAAAGTTGTCAAATTATATTCACCAAAACGTTGGGTCAGTGAGTGTATAAACTAGGTTTTAAGTTGTATCTGCCTTATTACTATCGTGAAGGAACATCTTCTCATGCGCTTACTTCCTTTTGGTACCTTCTCTGTTCAGACGTGCTGTTTCCCTGCGTCTTCCTTCCTGAGGGTGGGCGGGGGGGTCTTCTCCTTGAATGCGGGTGGTGAGTATCTCCAGGCTGTGGCCGTTCTTTGGAGGCACAGAAGCTCTGTTTGGGGTAGGTGGATTTGGCTTCACCTCTTGCTTTGGGAAATGCTGGTCGGGTCCTGTACTGCGTCCTCTGGGCAGAGCTTTGCGGTTCACACTTGGACCTTCAGTCCCACTGGAAGGAATGGTTGTTTGCTGTGGTTTGGGCCGCTGTGGGTCTGTGCCGTCACTGCCACTGAGGGTCAGGGTCTGGCATCTGTTCTTTCAAGTCATTGCTAAGTTGCTGTGCTGGCGACGCGCTGGGTCAGGTGTTGTCTGGAAAGCTAACAGGCAGGATAGCCGTGGTGGTGTTTAGAACTGACTGTAGGCCCTGTGCACCTCCTTGTGTATTTTATATTCACTTCTTAAATTCTGTGCACCCTTCTGGGATCCTAAGACATTTATGGATGTGCAGTGGCACCTTCTTCATCATATGGACTCCTGTGGCTTGTGGGTATGGGCCTGTCTGCAGATCCACCATAGTTTCATTGATTTATTTATCTTTGGTACTGGCAATTGAACTCAGGACCTTACCCCTCCCGGCAGACACTGTGCCGCTGAGCTGCGTTCCCAGCCCACCTTCAGTTTGATGTTTACTCTGTAGGGGGCTTCCATCTTCTGTGCCGAGCTCCTATTTTCTCATGATGTTGTGAATATTATCTAATAAGACTATCTTTTCTGTTTGTTGTTGATGTATGGAGCTGCAGTTGGCTTTTAGGTACTGAGTTTACTTAACTTCTTGCTAGAATCTTACCAGTTGTAGTTTTTCTGTAGAATCTTCTTGATTTTTTTCTGTACTTAGTGTTTAGTTTGTTTTCCTTATCTTCCTGTGCCCACCAGCACCCTGTGTCTCCATCTTAGGTGTGATCACGCAGGGAGAGCTTTGACTGTTTTGCCTGCGCATGTTGTTCCTTATTGTATTGTTCCACATTAAAGAAAATATGCTTTATCTAATTAAGAAAATTGTTACCTGATCCTAGGAGGTTTTTTTAAAACTCTGTGAATTGTGGATAAGGTTTTCTTCCACTTCTTTTTCCCCCTCATGTGAGGTCTTGGCACATTGCCTAGGTCGGTCACAAACTTCTGCCTCAGCCTCCTGAGTGCCGGCAATACAGGCACACACCGAAATATCCTTCTTGAGTGAGGTTTGGGTTTTTTTTTTGTGGTTTTGTTTTTGTTTTTTAGAGAAAGAAAACAGAATTTCGAAACAAGATAGTGTGGCAATGGTTAATATATAGCGAATTGTTATCTTTAGTTACTCAGAGTACAGGATACGGGCATTTAATTGTGCAAGCAATATTAGCACAAACTTTTCTTTTCAGTGAACTAAGAGAAATTACGTTAGTATGACTATCTTAACTATCATATATATATATATATACATTCTCTTTGAGTTTCTCACACTAGGGAGACAATACAGTGATGCGTTTTTAAAACAGCTTTATTGAGGTATAATTCACACACCATTCAGTTCAACTTTGAAAAATATATGACTGAGATTTTTAAATACAGAATTGATCTCCCTAGTCGAACCTTTTCAGCACCCCCATGCTGGACGCTGCAGTTCCCCCAGTTCTCTTTCCCCTCACCCTACGCAACCACCAGTGCACTGTGGACTTCGCAGACTGCCTGCTCTGCGTGTCTCCTGTACCGTAGTGCAGGGCGTCGCTTTGGACCTGACGTTGCTCACGTAGCCTGGTGCTTCAGGGCTCGTCCCTGCTGTGGCCCGGGTCAGCACGTCGCTCCTTGCGTGCTGTGTGGTTCTGTGTGAACAGATCACTCACGTCTGTTCAGTCAGTGGCTGCTGGACATGAAGGCTGTCTCCATTCCTGGTGCTGCTGTGAACGTTCGTGCACAAGGCACGCTCAGTGTTGGTGCACACCGAGGAAGGTGTGCGTGGGGGGCATGAGCTGCAATGTGTCTGCCAGATTTTGGTATTGGAAGTGTTGTGCTACCTTTGTAAAAGGAGTCGTAGCCTATGTTTTGCTCTTCTTTGAAAATTGTGTTTAATGAGAGAATTATTTCTTCATAAATAGTAGGACTTGGTAGTAAAGTCTATTACCTGGGATTTTCGTTATGGGGAGAGTTTTAAGCGTTGATATTTTGGTTTTACATTCCTGAATTTGTTTTGATTTTATATTGTTATAGGAATTTGTCTGTTTCTGATAATTTTCAGTGTGTTAGCGATAAGTAGCTAACGATCCTTCTAAACATCAGAGCACCCCTAGTGATGTTCATTCGCCTTTTTGTGTTTCCTGTTCCTGATCTGTCTCACCAGATGTTTGTGACTGGTTAAGACTTTTCAGAGTATCAACTTCAACTTCACTGATGTTCTTCATTTCCCTAATTTTTACATTTTTTTCCTTTTTCCTAAGCTGTTGAGATGAATGCAGACCTCATTTTTTAAGCCTTCTTTCCTCTTTTCCCTCCCGGCCCTAGGGATCGAGCCCAGGCCTTGACATGTGCTAGACAAGCACTCTCCCACTGGGCCATGGAAATGGGAGAGAAGAAGCTTCAGCACATTTCTTGGTCCGGGTTCCTTCTCCCTCAGCCTCCCTGCTGGCTGGGGTGACAGGTGTGTGCACTGCACCCAGCTCTTTTTTAATATTTGCATATGAGGTCACAGATGTTCTTCTAATTGCAGCTTTAGCTGCATCCTGTAAGTTTGACATGGGGTCATTTCATTTATCTCCAAATTCTGTGACTTTGTACTGACTGCTGTGTAATTTAAAAATGTTTCTTAATTTTCACACACAGAGAAGAGGTTTTAGTGTTCATTTTCAGTGATTTCTACTTGTATTGAGCTCTCCTCAGAGAATATAGGCTAAATTATTTCCTGTGCTTGAAATTTAGGGTTTGCATGATGGGAGATCCATGGTTTGTTTTGTAAATGCTGCAAGCGGACATGGTGAGCAGGTGCGCTCCCTAGCTCCGAGCCCTGCGCCCGAGCGGGAGCAGTGGGCGGCCTTTGCTCCGCTGTGCCGTAGGGGGTGCTCTGTGCCGGTCGAGTTGCTGGCAGTTAGTGATCGCCACATGGTGATGACTATGAGTTTGTCTGTTTCTTTTTCTTTCTTTCTTTCTTTTTTTTTTTTTTTTTTTTGGTACCGGGAATCAAACTGGGGCCCTCACACTTACCAGGCAGATGCTGTGCCGCTGAGCTCGTCTCGGCCCAGTCTGCTGCTTTTTGATGGACTGCTGCTTCAGACATTTCGAGGCTGTGTTGTTAGGTACACGCATGTTGGCAGTCACCATTCTTTACATGGAGATCTGCACATGTGTGAGGTCCTAGCCTTACCCCGGCTTTTGTCTCGTGTTTACACGATCTCCTCCAGCAACGCCCTCACGTGCACATCCAGAATAACGCTGGACCCAGATGCCTGGACACCTGGGTCCGCTCAGGTGAACAGAATTAGCTGGAAGGCATTGCAGCACCTGCCGGGGCTTCTGTTCATGACTCAGGTTCCCTTGTTTGGGGATGGATTTTCTGGCCCTGAAAACTGAACTCAAAAGTCTTGCTTCCAGTGCTAAGTGAACCCCGGCCGCTGAGCTGACCCCACACAACGTGGTTCTTAAAAGCTGTGCAAACCATAGTTCTCTGCCAAAGCCAGGAGAGCGGGAGGGTGGGCAGTGACATCACAGTCTCAGTGACTCGGTGAGGGTGCCGAGTGGCTCGGAGCTCACCCTCCTCTGGGCTTCCTGCCTGGCGGGGGTGAATCGGAGTGGGGAGCTGACTGTGCCTGCGGTGCCGGGCCACCCACAGTGCACCCTGGGAGGCGGTGGCAGGAGCCAGGTGCTGGGGACCTGGCGGAGACCGCCAGGCAGGGAAGCTGCTGGGGGTGCAGAGGACAGGGAACCCTGAGGGCCGTGCGGGTATGCGGGGCTCAGTGTCTCTTCGCTTGCAGATGAAGGGCGCCCTCCTGGAGATCATCCAGCTCGCTTCCCTGGACTCAGACCCCTGGGTGCTCATGGTTGCTGACATCTTGAAGTCCTTTCCCGACTCGGGGTCACTGAACCTGGACCTCGAGGAGCAGAATCCCAACGTTCAGGATATTCTGGGAGAGCTGAGAGAAAAGGGTATGTGGGCGTGCCTGTCCTGACGCGGTTGGGGCGCTGGTACCCTCCTAGAGCATCTCCCCGCTGCCTGGGCTGTGCCTTGTTGGACTAGCAGCACTGCGTCCCTTTCCCCTGGGGGTTTGTTGAGTGTGGGGCCATCCTGCTGTGGGCATCCCGGGTGCTGACCGCGTGGCTGGGCACCCCAACCCCGTCTCCGCAGTGGGCGAGTGCGAGGCGTCGGCGATGCTGCCGTTGGAGTGCCAGTACCTGAACAAGAACGCCCTGACCACGCTGGCCGGGCCGCTCACGCCGCCCGTGAAGCACTTCCAGCTCAAGCGCAAGCCCAAGAGTGCCACGCTGCGCGCCGAGCTGCTGCAGAAGTGTGAGTGCCCCGTGTCCCGCCGCCGCCTTCGGGGGGTGTCCGGTCTCGTTGAAGGCTTTCAGAGGACCTTGGTGCCCTTTAAAAAAAGACACCTGTGCCGAGGATCACAGCACGTGCTTGTGACCCCTCCAGCTCCCCTGGAGGCAGAGGTAGGAGTGTTACTTAAGCCCAGAAGTTTGAGGCCAGCCTGGGCAAGCTAGTGAGACCCTGTCTCAGAAGCGGACATAGATTCTAGGAGCTGTCTCACTGTGAGTGGTCACAGAACGGACTTGAGCCCTGCGGTCAGGCGTCTGAGGGGCCCTCACGGCAGCCATCGGCGGCTGCGGCGGCCACAGTCACTGTCGCCCCTCAAGGCCCTCCTTGGCCAGGTTCAGGCCCAACCTGGGGAGACCCTGCCTGGAAGCGGGGCCGGGGCCCCCTCACCCTGCGGCCTCTGTATCCGCCTTGTGAGTGGACCAGGAGGGGCACCGTGGGGAGCCTTCGGGTGCCGCCCCTGGTGTGGTGCACAGTCCCTGATGCTGGCAGCTGCTTAGGCTGTGGGTGCCCCCAGGGCACTTGTGACGGGTGGGGGTGGGGGCGGGGCGGGGGAGGCCCGGCCATGCTGACACTCGCAACCCCTCAGCCACGGAGACGGCGCAGCAGCTGAAGAGGAGCACGGGGGTGCCGTTCCACACCAAGGGCCGCGGGCTGCTGCGCAAGATGGACACGACGAGTGAGGCCCGGGACAGGGGTGTGGGGCCGGGTCAAGGAAATGGGGTCCCCGGGCAGGCGCAGGCCTGGAGGCCAGGAAGCCTTGCCACAGGCTGGGGCCTGTTGCCCTTGACCCCTTGGTCTGCCCCCCAGTCCCCCTTGTGCCCCAACAAGGCCCCAGGGCTGCGCGGCAGAGGCCTGGCCCAGCCCACGAGCTGCGCCCCTGCGCCCCTCTGCAGCACCACTCAGAGGCATCCCGAAGCAGGCGCCCTTCCGGAGCCCCACGGCACCCAGCGTCTTCAGCCCTGCAGGGAACCGGACCCCGATCCCACCGTCCAGGACCCCGCTGCAGAAGGAAAGGGGCGTCAAGGTGGGCGCCGCCCTGCTCTGCCTGCTGGGTGGGCCAAAGCGCATGCGCCCTAAGTGTGGCTGTGTCGTTGCAGCTCCTTGACATCTCCGAGCTGGGCACGGTGGGCGCCGGCCGTGAGGCCAAGCGGCGGAGGAAGACGCTCGGTGCGTGGGGGCGGCAGACGGGCGGGCGGGGGCAGGGGGCTCCTCTCCTGGACCTGCAGCCTCGATCCATGCTGGGCCTGGATGAGAGCGTGTCTCGAACACAGATGCAGAAGTGGTGGAGAAGCCCGCCAAGGAGGAGACGGTCGTGGAGAACGCGACCCCGGACTACGCGGCCGGCCTGGTGTCTACACAGGTAGGGCCTGGTGTGGCCGTCCGCCCTGGCTGTGGCACAGCCAAGTGCCACTCTCCTGTCGCAACTGCGGGTCCTGCAGTGGTGGCGCTGTGGAGTGTGTGTGTACGTGTATGCACATGGTTGTGTGCGAGAGGCAACACGGAGTGTGTGTCCATGTGTGCGCGTGTGAGGCAGCGCGGGGCGGACCTGGGGTGGGGCACCTCCCACACGGTCTCCTGGCGTGCGCCCATCTTCTCCCCAGCCGCCGTCGTGGTGAGGCTGGTCCCTCATCTGCCCCATAGTGGCTTGGGAGCCCCTCCTTTGGGGACCCCGGGTGCCGGGGACAAGGCTGAGCTCTCGCTGTGGCGCTGCATGGCAGGCGGCCCCAGGCTGGGGAGGGCACACTGGTGCCTGGGCCTCTGCCAGGGGGCAACTATGGCCTCTTGTCTTCCAGAAACTCGGGTCTCTGAGCAGCGAGGCTGCACTGCCATCCACCAGCTACCTGCCCTCCACGCCCAGTGTGGTCCCTGCGTCCTCCTACGCCCCCAGCTCCGAGGCGCCCCCAGGTGAGCGGGCCACAGGCTCGGGCGGCCTCCCCAACCTCCTCAGCGCCTGTGCCCGGCACCAGCTCAGCGTGTGAACCCAGTGTGGCGCTGCCTGGTGGGCAGCTGCAGGTCCAGAGTCCCATCTCCTCCACATCAGAACCTTTGACCCGTTGCTGTCCTCAGCTCCTGGTGGGGCGGGACGCTCTGACTGGGAGAGGAACTCCGGAGCTCTGAGCGGGCAGCCCTGAGCCCTTGTGGTCCCTGGGCTCTGCAAGGGCTGACCATAGGCCAGTCCTTGCTCTGATAGTGGGGAGTTGCTGGGCGGGCTGACACCATTCTCCACTGGAGGTCTGATCTATGGGTCTGCAGACTCCCTTGGGTGGGGAGAGGCTGGGCCACGGGGCCGAGCCTGCTGCTACTCCAGGCACAGTGGGCAGGGGACCCGGGAGTGGGCTGGCGTGGGCTGCAGAGAACCCTGTCCACTGCAGCCCCGTCATCCCGAGAAGCCAGCCTGCAGGCCAGCCGGCCACCTGAGGAGCCCAGCACCCCGAGCCCTGCACTGCCCGCACAGTTCAAGCAGAGGGCTCCCATGTACAACAGCAGCCTGGGCCCAGCTGCGCCGGCGCCTGCGGCCCCCACCTCGCCCCTGACGCCCACCACACCACCAGCCGTGGCCCCTGCTGCCCAGACGCCTCCTGTGGCCATGGTGGCCCCGCAGACCCAGCCCCCTGCGCAGCCCCAGCCTAAGAAGAACCTGTCTCTCACGGTAAGTATCCTTTGGGCCCCCAGCAGGGCGCAGGGCCACGCGTGGTCAGTGGCCCAGGCACCCACGCCTTCCCCTCGTTCCCAGCGAGAGCAGATGTTCGCCGCACAGGAGATGTTCAAGACAGCCAACAAGGTCACGCGACCCGAGAAGGCCCTCATCCTGGGCTTCATGGCGGGTTCCAGAGGTGTGTTCCCGCGGCGGGGCGCAGGGGCAGGGTGCCCGGCCCCTCGCCCTGCCCAACCATCCCTGTCCCTGCAGAGAACCCGTGCCAGGAACAGGGGGACGTGATCCAGATCAAGTTGAGTGAGCACACGGAGGACCTGCCCAAGGCCGACGGCCAGGGCAGCACCACCATGCTGGTGGACACGGTGTTCGAGATGAACTACGCCACGGGCCAGTGGACACGCTTCAAGAAGTACAAGCCCATGACCAACGTGTCCTGAGGCGGGACAGCCGCTGGCCACTCACGCCCTCTGGCCAGGCCTGTTGACATCTGCGCCGATTGTTCCTCTGGGCTGTCTGGGGATTCTTTTTTTATATTTTACTATGGGTTACTTTTTGTGTGATCAGGATATTTTTTTGGATTCAATATTACATTTTTGAATGTTAAAGTTAACCAAAAAAGCTGTAACTTCCTAATTCTAGTGCCTGTTAGACTTTTACCTTTCTAATTTTTTTCTTAAATTCCACTGAGAGCGAGGGCTTTCCTTGCGACTGTGATGCCCTCCCCGTGAGGTTGAGGGGACCAGAGGTGGCACCTGGCCCTGACGGGGACGACCTGACCACGCTAAGTGGGAGCTGCTGGGCCTCGCGCACCACCAGTGCCTGCCCGTTTTGTATTTGTCCTTTGTACGGTTGTGGATGTGGAGGCCCCACCTCCAGGGCTGCTGCCGTGAGACTGCTATTAAAGCTGAGCTTTTCTACAGGAAGCTGCAGAGCTGTGTTTCAGGGTGGGTGACTGAGCTGTGGGGGCAGCCTCTTCCCAGGCAGCTGTTAGAACCCCGGGGAGGGTGGGTCACAGGCCCTAGTGGGGGCCTGAGAGCTGGGTGGCTGCCTAGGTCGCCTGCCATGGGGCGAGAACACAGCCCCTTGTCCCATTTCACCTTTAGTGGAAACTTGGGAAACTATTTTGCAGTACTGGGAATTGAACCCAAAGAGCTACAGCCCATTTCATTTCGTCTAAGACAGGGTCTGGTTGCCCAGGCTGACTGCAAACTGGAGATTCTTCTGCCTCAGCCTCCCAAGTGTTTGGATTACGGGCATGTGCCACCACCCCCAGCTATGCTAGCTTTGAAGGGAAAAAGCGTTTTTGAAAAACCAGAACCCCACTGTATTTGCTGCGTATTATCCTACACGGCCCAAGGCAGGGATACAGGAAAAGGATGGGGACCCTCCCCTCCGAGCTGGCCCCCCGGAACTGAGAGCCCTCAGGAAATGAGATCAGGCAAGCCTGTATGAAACAAGTCTAACAACAAGGCCTTTAAAATGCTTTTAATACAAAAATACTCATACACAATTTTCCAAACACAAATTTCCACTTTAAATGCTATTTCCCCCCAACTGGCAATTCTTGAATTTCTATTTCAGTATATCCCCCCCTTCCCCAAAAAGGTGAATTTCAAGTTTTAAAATCTAACTATGAAACCTGGTGATAGCACCCAGTGTTCCTGGAAGGAACCTGACTTCCTGTCATGTGGAATTGGGACACAACAGGCACATAGACTGTTGGGTTTCTGAGGGCACCGTGAGGCCGGTGGTCGCAGCGCCACTCCTGGCAGGCAGCAGGGCGCAGCAGAGCCCACGACGCAGTGCAGCCGGCGGCGGCTCGTGTCGCGGTAGCTGTGATCCCTAAAAATCAGGTAGTTCTGGCAGGCGGGCACCGCGCGCTTGGGCGTGGTTCAGACACGAGGGCTGACCCTTCAAAGGCGTTGGAAATGCCAGCGTGAGGGTGCCTGGGCGGCAGCACGGGCACAGAGGGCCAGCTGGGCCCTATCCCCGCTCCTGCCAGGCCTTCCGTGGAGACCCCGTGCCAGCCACTAGCGCGGACACTGACTCAGCCGCCCAGGGAGGCCATGTGGGCCCGACACCAAGTCGCGGGGTGTTGGGCAGCTGGCACCACTTGGCTTAACAATGACGACCAAGGACCGAGGCCGGTACCCAGTCACCACGCCCCGCGAACAGCCTCCCGGGCTCTGCCCCGTGCTGTCACCCCCGGCGGCCGGCGGGAAGGCCCTCGTGCCTCCGACCGCCCCAAGGCCTTGTACTCAGATTTTGAAACTGGTCTAATAAAGATTTTCAAAGTTAGTGTTATTTGCTCATTAATAGCCTTTGGAAAGGGATTTCACTTAAACTTTTTGCAATATTTCCTTCAGAAAGATAAAATAATTTGGAAGTAATATCAAAGTGACTCAAAACTCATAAGATTTTACTACTGTCAAATACAAAAATAAGTTAATCTGCTCCCCAAGGTGCACTGGGAAGGAGCTGCAGGATGAGCGACAGCGCTGCCCGGGCCGGAGGGCCTGGGCCTTGGGCTCTACCGGCGGGGACGCTGCCCAGGCTGCCACTGCGCGGTGGCGGCCGACGCCCGGGGCCCAGTCCCGCAGCCCCAGCGGTGACCGAGGCGGGCGCCGGCTCGCAGGTGCTCGGTAGGCCTCACCCCGCCGCCGGAGTGTGCTGTCCCAGGGGCGCGGGCCTGCGGGCTGAGGAGCAGGAGGGCAGTGCGGCCACCCCGCGGCTTCCTGAGACAGTGGTGGCTCTGCGGGGGCTGTGCCGAGCAGCACCCGAGGTGTGTGCACCCCTTTCTTGGAGTCGGACGACCAAATCTTCAAGGACAGCTTGGGGCTTCTCGCCGGCTCTCGGGCCAGGCCTTCCTTTCGCTGACCCAGGCGACTGAAGTCTCGGAAACGGGTGGCGTGGAGCCTGGGGACACCCCCGGGGCACTGGGCTCGCCGGGCGGGCGGGCGGGCAGGGCCGCCGCCGCTGCTGCTGCTGCTGCTGCTGCGGGAGCGCTCGGGACACATCTGGGAATGACGCGTTTTAGTCTGTGGTAATTTGTGAGACACATTTAGCAAAAATATATTGACGATAAAAGCCAGAAACTGGTAAAGAAAAGCCAAATTTTAAAAATATACAAAGCCTCCCCCGAACGTGTGTTCCTCACTCCGGGAGAAGCGACACTTGCGAGGCGGGCGGCGGCCGCCGGCACCGGCCTCGGGTGGAAGCGAAGCGTTTGGAGAAAATTCACATTAGTACAGAAACCGCACAACCGTTTCAGTTAGAGGGGAAGCGGGTCAGCTCCAGGCCCGCGGCCTCCCCGAGACCACGCTACGCGCTCAGCCGCCGCGCTCCCGCTCCTGCCCGCCCGCCGACAGGGCCGGCGGCCGCATCGGCGCAGGCGCGGGCGCGGGCGGCTCCGCGATGGCTCAGTGGGGGGCGCCCCCTGCTGGGCGCCCGGACGACTGTCGTGGCGGCGGCCTGGGCGGGCCCGTGCCCCGAGCAGCTCCTGGCGCTACTTGCCCTCCGTGACCCGCCGCCAGCACCGCCTCTTCCTCCTCTTCCCCTTGGACTTGGCCGGCTCAGGAAGGGGCTTCTCGGCCTTGCCTCTGCGCAGCCCGGCCTGCGCCCCCAAGTCATGCTCGCAGCAGTAGGCCCGCCCGTCCTGCGCGGTGCGCAGCGCCGCCCCGTCCTGGTGCTCCTTACACAGCGAATTCGGGCAGAGGTGGCAGAACACCACGGACGGCTTGCCGCACACATCGCAGTGGTGCCACGGGCACTCCCACTTCCCTGCAACAGAGCTCAGCGTCAGGCGCTCCCGGGCGACACCCCACCCGGCTCCCGCCGTCTCCCATCAGAGCCCGCTTCCTGCAGCTCCCCGCCGTGCTGCGGCTGCTGCTTAGAAAACTGTCTGAGCAGGGTGTGGTGCCCCACACCCGTGATCCCACAACCTCGGGAGGCTGAGGCAGGAGGATCAAGTTCAAGGCTAGCCTGGACAACTTAGCAAGATCTTGTCTCAAAAAATAAGAGGCTGGCAGCCTAGCTCAGCGGTAGAGTAGAGCACCCTGGGGTTCAGTCCTCAATGCCATAAAAAACCAAAACCACCTAGTCGAATGAATGCAAATCAATGCAAAATCCTTTCTTTTATTCACCGCCAAACAGACACTAACGCTGGGGCTGAGGTGCACTCAAGTGCTGAGCTCTTTCCTTTCCAAGCACCCCGGAAACAGAACCAAATGGGCTGGGGGCACACGCAGTGCTTGAGAGCCTGCTGGGCACTGGGCACAGCGGCCACCTGCGCCGAGCCCACGGCCACCTGCTCGTGACCCTGCCCGTGCATCTCACTGGCAGAGGGCTCTGTGTGTGAGAAGCGACCTCGGCACCCTGTGCAAACGTCCCGTCACTAACCTCGGTTTGTTGTCCTCTGCCATACAAAAAAACGTATTTTAAAGGAGGTTCTCACGAGCACCGCACTTCTTCCTGCCCTGTGCACGCGCGCGGGGCGGGGCCTCGGGGGCCTCTCCCAAAGGCAGGCATGGGGGTGCTCACTGGCAGTGAACCCCGCACTCTGCGATGATCAAGCAGCCCCAAGGCCCACTTTCCTGCCGCAACTTAGCAACTTATGAGACCCCATCTCGAAAAAATAAAAAGCTTTGGGGCTGCAGCTCTGCAAAGGCCCTGGGTTTCAGCTCCAATAACACAAAATACATAAATAACCCTCTTCGGAGATCAGAGTTCCCGTTTCACTGTGTGGTCCCTCACGCAGGAGCCAGCTGCCCAGCCGCCCGCCCGCCCAGCCACCCGGCCACCTGCCACACCCACCGAAGGGCCGCTTGCGCAGGCCCAGGCAGGACAGGTGGTAGGCCTTGGTGCACTGCCTGCGGTCGCACAGCACCAGCTGCCCGCCGTCGCCACAGCGGAAACACTCATCCTCCGACTGCCTCTTCCCCTCCCCCTTGGCTCTGCGCCTTCTGGTTTTCTTCTTGGTCTTTTTACCCTTTTCCTCTGAAGAAAGGGATGCTGAGGTCTGGAATGAGAGTTAAGCACAGTTCATTTTTAAAAAATTATGCACACAGCAGCAGTCACAGAGCAGTTACAACCCAGCGCCCTGGTGCCCCTGGTAAGCCCCCGACAGCGGCAGCTTCAGAGCCCCTCAGGACCGGGAGCAGGCGAGGCCAGCCACGGCTCAGGGCGGCCAGGTTCTGAACTGCACAGACCTGTGACAGCACCTCAAGGGTTCCTGGAACCTTGAATGAGGCCTCATTTAGAAACAGAGCTGGCTGTGGTGGTGCATGCCTGTAACCCCAGCACTCGGGAGACTGAGGGAGGAGGACTGCTTGAGCTCAAGGCCACCCTGAACTACATAGTGAGACCCTGTCTCAAAAAACCCAAAGAGAAAGGGGAAAAAAAAAAAAGAAACAGTTACCGCAGACATAGCCAGGGCAAGGGCAAGTGAGACTGGTGGCCTTCGGAAAGGGGGTTCCGTGAGAACTCCAGGACGCTGCCAGGGCAGGGAGGCCCAGCCCCCGACTCCTGCTGCTGGCTTCGGAGCTGAGCTGCACCTCTGCTGCCGAAGCCACATGGAGCGAGCTGGGGAACCCGCGCCCTGAGGAGACCTGCCTGTCACAGCAGCATGTCTGCGCAGAAGAGGCCACCGTCCCTGGAGGACACAGCTTCCCAATTTCTGGAAGGCCATGGGCGGCTGCAAGACGTGCAGGCCCCTGTGGAAGTCCCATCAAGGCAAAGTTACCTTTGGCCTGTCTCCGAGGAATCCACTGCAGTTGGAGGCTCCGCACCGACAGACTGTTTTCTCATTGCCCAAACAATCGAGGTTGTAATTAAAAGTCAGCTCTGTCCCTGGGGAAAGAGACAAACCCCTCACCGGAAACTGTTACCCTCTCCATACCGCGCGGGAGCTTGGCCAGCCTGCAAACATGCATCTAGCTTCTCACCCGCCCGGCTGCCCCGCTTTGAAAACAATCCTCGGAACTTCCAAACCGCCCTGAGCCTTTCGGCCCAGCCACAACCCCCGGCCCCCATGCTGCACCTGCAGGAATGTCACACACAGCAAACAGGCCCACGCGGGTGTCCCCATTCACTGTCCACTTGAGGGTCTCACAGTTGGGCTGGCAGCTGTGGTTCATAAACCGGGAGTAGTTTCCTTTGGGCCCAGCGTCGATTATACGGTCCTACGGGGGTGGGTGGGGTTCAGGCTGCATCAACTGCTCTGCTCCGAGCAGCTGCCTGCTGCTCCCCAAGTCTGTGTCCCACACGCAGGGGACAGCACACCCCCAACCAGGACCCATCTCCTGCTCGGGGAGGGCAGGCTGAGACCACAAGGAGGCGCCTGTGCCCAAGTAAGTGCTGGGAACAGCAAGCAGCCATCCAGCGCCGCCCATGACAGCAGACAGGGCTGCGAGAAACACGGGTGTGACAGTGACACAGGTCAGCGGTGGCGGCCACTGCAACTCCCCAGAGCCAGTCAAAGCAGCAGGCATTCAGGCTCACAGCAGCTGGGCGGAGCGAATCCCTGAGCAGCCGGGAGGAAGGCACGAGCCACGAGTGCCCGGGTGTAAGGGGAAACAGCCGCCGTCAGCACCCGAACCGGAGGACACCACAGCCCCCAGGCAGGAAGGGCACAGGTCACAGCCAGTCTGGCCTCTCCCCCAGGACGCGTGGGTGACGCAGCAGGGGCCCTGCCCTGTGACAGGCGTGGGGACGTGGCAGTGTCCAGGGTCACCGGAGGCTGTCTCACGGCCCAGAACACAGCACTGGGGAGCTGGCCCTGGACACCTCCCCAGGGACCCTGCTACGCCCTCACGCCCCAGCCCACCCCTACTGGACGGCACACCCAAAGTCCTGGCTACTCAGGAGGCTGAGGCAGGAGTATTGCAGCCCAGGAATTTAAGGCCAGCCGCTCGCTCACCTGACTCACTCAGAGGTGGCTGTTCACCCACTGTGCCTTTTGGAGCTCATATTTAACTTTTTTATTTTGGTACTGCAATCAAACTCAGAACCTCGCCCTCGTCAGGCAGGCCCTGTGCCACTGAGCTGTATCCCCAGTCCTCACATATAACTCTGAAAGTTCAACTTTTTCTACCTACAGAATCTCACTTCTTCCTCCAGCTAAACTATGGTGCCAGTCGCTCCTGTCGGTCTCCAGTGGCACCAGCGGCCACCCACTGCCAGCTCCCAGAGGTGCTCTCTTCTCACCGATGGTTTTCATCTTTGGAGTCTTTGGTGTTTCACGGGGCTTTTGCTGATCTGCTTAACACTACTGCTAGGTCCAAATGTTCACTCATCCTGCTCAAAGCCCAGGTGTTTCATCAGTAAAGGACACGCACCCTCCGGTTGTGAAAAGCTCTTTTCCCACATGACTTCTCCCCTGGTCCACTTTCCGTCCAGAATGTCCACCACACATTTCCTCTTTTTACAAGGCTTTCACCTTTTTGCTGTGTTGGGGTCTATTCTGGATAGTTATTTTAATGCATTCTCCACTTCAGTGATTTTCTCTATAGATACTTTTCTTAACTCATTCTGTAGGTTAACTTCAGTGAGTTTTCCCAATTTCTGTTACAAAATAATCCTAACATCATGACCATTTTTAAAGCCACAGTTCAGTGATGTTAAATACATGCGTAAGCACTGTCTCTGTCTCCCACCCTCCGACCCCTGAAGCGCCTCTCGCAGCCGGTCCCGCGTGAGTCGCCGCTGTGTCCAGTTTGCTCTGTGTGGCACGGTGTCCTCCAGTGTGTCAGTGTTCAGCACAAGCCCTGGCCAGTGTTGGCCTGCGTGGGGAAAGCTCGGCTGGCTTCTCCACGCACAGCTGGCACGCTTGCTCCTGCCACGCTCCAGCACCTGTGGGAACGCCAGCACCAAGGCTTCTCTAAGGCCGTTGTTGTGTGTTCTCTGTGTGTACGTAACCAGACGCAGCACTGCCGGATCAGGTGGTAAGTGTAACTGCCGTTTTCAAGGTACTGGAGATTGCACCCAGGGCATTCTACTAATAAGCTCCTTCCACAGCCCTTTTTATTTTTCAGTTTGAGACACAGTCACTCAATTGCCCAGACTGGTCTCAAACTTACAACACTCCTGCCTCAGCCTCTAGAGTGGCTGTGATGACAGATGTGTGCCATTGCACTTGGGTATTTTTAACTTTTTTTTTGTTTTTGCGGCACCGGGGATTGAACTCACAACCTCGCACCTGCCAGGGCAGGTGCTTAAGCCACTGAGCCAAACTCCCGGCCGTGGTTTTTTGAGGCAGGGTCACACTATGTAGCTCAGGCCAGCCTTGTGCTCACATTGTAGCCCAAGCCGGCCTCGAACTCACAACGCTCCGCCTACCTCAGCCTCCGGAGTGCTGGGATTAAAGGCGTGCACCCCCACGCCCAGCCTATTTTTAACTTTTTGAAGTCTGTTTTCCACATTGACTGCACAATTTTCTATTCCCACCACCAGTGTACAAGGGAGCCAGTTTCTCGACATCTCCACTAAGCCCCTGTGCTTGTCTCCACACTGCCCCTGCCTACATCAGGTCTCACCGGACTGCAGGAGGCCGCTTCTCCTAACAGCTGGTGATGCGGAGGGTCTTTCTGGGTGGTTCTTGGCCATCAGGACCTCTTCTCTGGGAAAATGTTTATTCAAACCTTTGCCCATTTCTCAAGCGTTGTTTGCTTTTTTGTTGTTTTTAGTTTTCTATATATTCTGGGTATTAACTCCTTATCAAATGTATGATTTGGAAAAACAGCCTGAGAGTCACCGTGCAGACGCGGGAATATAGCATCGTGAGGAAGACAAGGAGGAAGGAAGCGGTCCCCTGGACACATGGGATAATCTGAAGTGTGAACTGAAGCCCACAGAGAGAGTAAAAAGAAAGAAGAAAAACTTCAATGAAGAAGAAGGGGGTAACTAGCGGTGCATTTGCCCGGAGCTGGACTCACTGGGGGTTGTTGGAACCTGGGGACACGCGGTCACAGTGACGGTGGCGGCTGGTGACCCCAGAGGCCTCTGCAGAGAGATATGCCAGTGGAGGGGAACAGCAGACCTGGAGGACTGCACTGGCTGGCTGTGAGTGCAGAGGGCTCAGTCCTCCCGTGGGAGGCAGCAGCTGGCCGGGAGCAATTTTGGAGTCAGGTCGGATAAGCCTGGAACCAGCACTGCTGCTGGTTTCTTCCAGAAGCTATTAGCTGGGCGCAGGCCCATAGAAATTGCTTGGACTGTGGCAAACCCAATGAGACTGGTCTCGGGGCAGGCCTGCTGAGGTTATCTACTACTCTGCCATAAAGCAACGGCTGGCTTGCTGGAATATAGTGGCATGATTCAGGACTCTGTCTCCACAGGTTGTCTACTAGAGAACCCAGAGAGAATCCTGGAAGTAAGACAATTTTTTTTTCTTTTCTTGTTTGTTTGGTTTTGTTTTATTCAGTTTGTTTTTTATTTCTTTCTCTTTCATTGTTTTTTTTAATGAATGTGAGAGTGGTTCCTAACCTCTTTGTGGGTGTGGTTCTGTTCTCTTCTACCTTTTGTCTCTTCCACCTCTCTTTTCCTTCAGTCTTCTGCACCAGTTTCCCCAGTTGATAGATTCCATCTTTGCCCTCCAACCTTACTTGTAATCTCTTTCTTTTTTTCCACTTCTCTATTTTCCCCTTAATCCATTTTAAAGTTTAAGCCCGAGGGCAAAATTGACACATTGTAGACTTACATATTGCACGTAATTATCTGGTTTGTTTTACATTTTGTTATATAATCACAAATCTAGCTCATATGATTAAAAGTTGCAAATTAAGGGTTAGCTCAGTTTGTTGTTTTATAGGCTGTGTTTGATGTTACTGGTACCACTACAGCCAAAACTGACATAATTGTTCTAAACAGCTGTTGGCCCTGAAAATCCATGACTGAGATTAACTAAGGGTCACAGAAAATACTGTTGCACAGTGCCAAGAACCAGGGACTAGGCCAAACGAGCAGCAACTTCTCATCTCCAACTGAAGAGGTAAGATCTTCCAACAGACTCAAAACCTAGAAACCAGCTACACCTGGAAGACACCTCAGAGAAGTAATGATCATCTAACTGTCCTAAATACCACCAATAAAGCAACCTACCATAGGCAACTTACAAGCATCACCCCAGGAATTAAACTCTAAAAAGAAAGAAATGAGAAGACACTTAAACAAGATGCAACCCCAGACATCCAGTTCACCAAAGGCAAACCCAGGGGGCAATGAGGTGGGACAATCCGAAAGCCCCCCACCAGGTCTCTCTGAAGTGGTAACAACAAAGCAATTGAATGAGGCTCTGGAAAAAGTGAAATCAGAAATAATCTCTCAAATAACTATAGAGATTACCAAAATACACACCCTGATTAGTGATGTTAGAGCACACACAGACAAAAAAATAGGCGAGCTTAAGCAAATTATGGAAGTGCAGCACAGGAACCAAATGGAATCCATAAGACAGATTTAAGCAGATATCCAGGAGAACAAAAACTCCACTGAAAATATTCAAAGCAGATTAGGCCAATGTAAGGACAGGATCCCAGATACTGAAGACAGGTTTGCAATTAGTGACCCGGAAAAGAAAAATTTCTCAGAACTACCAAGGGACCATGAGACATCAATCCAGAAGCTGCTAGATGAAACAAAGAAGAATAACTTAAGATTAATTGAGTCAATGAACAAGCAAGAGATACCACAAATGACATTAAAAACATGTTCACAGACACTGTGACAGAAAACTTTGCTGGTAGAGAAAAAGAATTTGACATACAAGTAAGTGAGCCATATAGAACTCCAATTAGCAATGATCAAAAAAATCTATAGCCAGGCATATCATAGCGAAGAGTCCAGAAATTCAACACAAGAATAGAATCTTAAAAGCTGTTAGGGGAAAAAAAAAAAATCACCTATAAAGGAAAGGAAAGCCCATCAGAAAGAATCCCAGCTGAGAATACTTGGGAGGCTGAGGTGGGAGGATCGTGGTGAGTTCAAAACCGACCTGGGCTATGAAGTGAGTTCAGGGCCAGCCTGAACTGCATAGTGAGACCCTGTCTCAAAAAAATAGGGCCAGGGATTTAGTTTAGTGGCACAAGGGCTTGCCTGGCAGGTGCAAGGTTGTGAGTTCAATCCCCGGTACAAAAAAAAGAAAAACCCCCACAGAATCACAGTTAACTTCTCAACACAAACTCTCAAGTCAAGGAGAGCTTGGAGTGAAGTACTCCAAGTTCTAAAGGAAAACAACTTTCAACCCAGATTGATGTACCCTGCAAAACTATCTTTCAAAATTGATGAAGAAATAAGGTATTCCCATGACAAACAACATCTGAGGAAATTTATGACCACCAAACCAGCACTCCAAAATGTTCTGAAGGACATTCTAGAAAGAGATCATAAGGACTACAGCTTCATGAACCCCAACAGAAGGAATCTAACAGGAAAGGCAAACAATTAGAGGGAAGGAAAAAAAAAAAAAGGCAGGCATCAATAACAGGAAAATAACATGACAAGGATAAGTCAATACATATCAGTTTTAACCATCAATGTTAATGGTCTCAATTCACTAGTCAAAAGACACAGACTGGCAGAATGAATCAAGAAGCAAGATCCAGCAATATGCTGCATACAAGAAACATATTTAATTCAAAAAGAAATTCACAGACTAAAAGTCAAAGTATGGAAAACAATATTCCATGTGACAGGAATCCAGAAAAAAGCAGGGGTAGCTATTCTATTTGCAGATAAAGTGAATTTCAAGCCAAGACTGATAAAGAGCAATAAAGAAGGTCACTACATCCTCATAAAGGGAACAATCCAAGAAAGAGATATCATAAATACATATGCAACAAATACCAGGGCACCCAGCTATATAAAACAATTACTAATGGACATGAAAAACCCAGTAAGTCCTAAAAAAATTGTATTGGGAGACCTCAATACCCCACCGTCACGAAAAGACATATCAACTGGACAAAAAATCAATAATATTAGAACTACGTCAAACTTTTGAGCAAATGGACTTAGTAGATGTCTGTAGTGTTCCACCCCACAACATCAGAATACACATTCTTTTCAGCTGCACTCGGGATATTCTCCAAAATAGACCGTATAAGCCGGAAATGGTGGCGCACACCTTTAATCCCAGCACTCGAGAGGCTGAGGTAGGAGGAGTGCTGTGAGTTTGAGGCCCGCTTGGGCTACAACGCGAGCACAAGGCCGGCCTGAGCTACACAGTGCGACCCTGCCTCAAAAAACTAGGGTTGGGAGTTTGACTCAGTGGCTTAAGCACCTGCCTGGCAGGCATGAAGTTGTGAGTTCAATCCCCAGTGCCACAAAAAACAAAAAACAAAACAAAACAAAAGACCATATACTGGCTCATAGAAGGTGCTTAAGTAAATGCAAAGGAACTGAAATTATCCTATGCATGCTATCAGACCACAACATAATGAAACTGGAAATCCATGCCAAAAGAAACCACAAGAACTTCATCAACACATGGAAATTAAATAGCACTCTACTGACCCAGATATTAAATAGCACCCTACTAAACAACCAGTGGGTCACAGACGAAATTAAAGAAGAAATTAAGACAGTGTTTACAGTTGAATGATAACGACAATACAACATACTGGAACTTGTGGGACACAATGCAAGGAGTTTCAAGAGGGAAAATTTATAGCAGCACATACCCATATCAAAAACAGAGCAAGTACATATGAACAACTTAATGTTGAACCTCAAACTTCCAGAAAAAGAAGAGCAGGCTAAACCAAAAGCTCGTACAAGAGACGAAATTATAAAGGTCAGAGCAGAAATTAACACACTCTTGACTAAAAAAGCAATACAAAGAATCAATGAATTGAAGAGTTGGTTCTTTGAAAGATCAAATAAAATCGACACACCTTTAGCCAATCTTATCAAAAGAAGGAAAGAAAAGACTCAAGTCCACGCAATTAGGAATGAAAAGGGCGAACTCACAACAGACCCTGCAGAAATCCAGAAAATCACCTATACCTACTTTGAAAATTCGTATTCTAATAAGATGGAAAACACACAAGAAATGAACAGATTCCTAGATACATATGACTTACCAAAGCTGAATCAAGACATAAAAATCATACATAACCCAATATCAATAAAGGAAATTGAAGATGTAATTAAAAACCTATCAAAAAAGAAAAGCCCAGGCCCTGATGGATTCACTGCTGAATTCTACAAGAAATTTAGTGAAGACCTAGCACCACTACTTCTCAAAATCTTTAATGAAACTGAAAGGGAAGCGATACACCCAAATTCATTCCTCAAAGCAAGCATTACTCTGATTCCCAAACCAGGAAGGACCCAACTAAGAGAATTATAGGCCAATCTCCCTAATGAACGTTGATGCAAAAATCCTCAATAAGATACTGGCAAACAGACTGCAGCAAATCATCAAAAAGATGGTACACCCTGAGCAAGCAGAATCCATTGCAGGGATGCAGGGATGGTTTCACATACATAAATCCATAAATGTAATACACCGAATTAACAGAGCAAGGGACAAAAATCATATGATCATCTCAACAGAAGCAGAAAAAGCTTTTGACAAAGTCCAGTACTCATTCATGATAAAAACCCTACAGAAAATTGAAATAGATGGTCTTTATCTCAATCTGATAAAGGCCATCTATGACAAACCAACAGCCAACATCATACTAAATGGATAAAAACTGAAAGCTTTCACTCTAAAATCATGAACAATACAAGGATGTCCACTGTCTCCACTCTTATTCAACACAGTCCTGCAAACTTTAGCTGGAGCAATTAGACAAGAGAAAGAAATAAAGGGAATAAAGATAGGAAAGGAAGAAGTTAAACTATCATTATTTGCAGATGACATGATACCCTACTTAGAAGACCCCAAAAACTCCACCAAAAGACTTCTAGATCTCATAAGCAAATTCAGTAACGCTGCTGGTTCCAAAATCAACACTCAAAACTCAATAGCTTTCTTGTACACAAATAACAAACTCACTGAGAGAGAAATCAGGGAAACAATACCTTTTACAATAGCATCCAAAAAATGAAATACCTAGGAATCACTCTAACAAAGGATGTAAAAGACCTCTACAGTGAAAACTACAGTACTCTCAAAAAGGAGATTGAAGAGAATATTAGAAAATGGAGAGATATTCTGTGCTCTTGGGTAGGAAGAACCAATGTAGTGAAAATGGCCGTATTTCCAAAACTGTTAAATAGATTCAATGCAATGTCAATCAAAATTCCAATAGCATATCTCACAGAATTA
>RJWM01012023.1:0-29790 GCA_004363535.1 Dasyprocta punctata
TCTCATTCTTTTTTTTTTTTTTGTGGCACTGGGGATAGAACTCACAACCTTGCGCCTGCCAGACAGGCACTTAAGCCACTGAGCCAAACTCCCGGCCCTAGTTTTTTGAGGCAGGGTCGCACTATGTAGCTCAGGCTGATCTTGTGCTCGCGTTGTAGCCCAAGCTGGCCTCGAACTCACAACGCTCCGCCTACCTCAGCCTCCCAAGTGCTGGGATTAAAGGCATGCACCACCACGCCTGGCTTCTTTTCCTTTTTTCTTATTTGTCTTTTTTCGACAGGGTTTCACTGTGAAAGTTGTAGTGATGCTCCTGCCTCAGGCTCCTGAGTGCTAGGATTACAGGTGTGTGCCACCACACCCAGCTAAAATCTCTACACAAGAAATTTAAGGCTTTATAAGGAGATAAGTAGTTGGCTCAAATTATACAGCTGATAAGAAAAACTAAAGTTTACTACCATATCCAAAGTCATATTGTAACAGTCACTGGGAAAGAAATATGTATTCAGTTACTAAAGATATGTTTCATCCAGCACTTCCAGGAAGATTTCAGTAAGTTCAAGACCACCCCAGGATACAGAATGAAAGCCTTAAAAAAAAAAATCAAAATGAATAAAATATAAGTAATAATTATAGCTGTCTCTTAGTGAATATTCACTGTGTATCTGACTTTACATATACTATCTAGCTGGGCATGGTGGTGCATACCTGTAATCTTTTTGGGGAGCTGAGGCAGGATGATCACCACAAGTTTGAGGTCAGCCTGAACTACATAGTGAGACCCTGTCTCAAAAAACATAAATAAATAAATATCTGTTTCAGGTAGGAAATAGCATTTAGTATGATACAAACAGAGATCATTTTACTTTCTTAAACTTACTTTTCTCATCTAAAAAATAAAAGAAAAACATGTTGTCATGTTCTGTAAGGCAGAAGGTATGGTATAAGTGGATAGAATCGAGCCTCATCCTCTTATTCCTAAGTAGCAGTGTGGCCTCAACTTTGTAAAGAAAAGTAGTTGATCAAAAAAACCTTTTTTCCCCTCTGTGGTACTGGAGATTGAAGCCAGAGCCCTTCGTATGCAAGGCCAACCCTAACAAACTTTGTTTAGTTGAACACGTGTTTATTTGTGTGTGTGTGTGTGTGTGTGTGTGTGTGTGTGTGTGTGTGTTACTGGGTATTGAACTTAGGTCCTTCACAGTGAACTACATCCCTGTCCTTTTTTACTTTTTGTATTTTGAGACAGTTGTTAAATTTGTAAGCCTGGGATCAAATTTGTAATCCTCCTGTCTCAGCCTCCCAGAGTGCTAGAAATGCACCACGACACCCAATTTGAATTTTCTTTTGTCTTAATTGTAAGTACATTCACTCTTATTTCTCTGTAGCAGATTCACAGGAATCTGTTTTGTGATGAATTTCATGAAAAAGTTTCATATTTTGTGATTTGGAGAAGCGTTAAGGTAAAAATCTGAAACTAAGGGGCCAGGGATACAGCCCAGCGGCACAAGCAGCAGCCTGGCAAGTGCAAGGTCATGAGTTCGATCCCCAGTAACAAAAAAAAAAAAAAATCCAAAAGTAAAAATATTATTAAGGCAGCAAGAACAAGATCACAAAAAGGAATTTTCCTCAAAAGTAAAGTTTTTGCTTGTTCTGTTTTATCTTGAAATAAACACTTTCTCTGTTATTTTAGATAAAACAGGGGGGAAGAAGTTTTCCAAAGAATTTGAAGAGGCAAGCTCTAAGCTGGAAGAATTTGTGAATGGATTAGATAAGCAAGTGAAAAATGGACCCTCACTAACAGAAGCCCTGGAGAATGCTGGAATTTTCTATGAAGCACAGTACAAAGAAGTAAAAGTGGTGGCTAATGTAAGTAATAATTACAGCTGTCTCTTAGTGGATGTTCACCATGTGTCTGACTTTACATATGGTATTGAGGCCAGCCTGGACTACTTAGTGAGTTTAAGACCAGTCTGAATTATCGTGAGACCCTGTCTCAAAAACAAACAACCCAAACAAATACTATTTAATTCTTGAAAGATAAATAGCATTATCTACATCTCACAGATAAAGAAAATACTTTACAGGCATGGTGGTGTACATCTGTAATTCCAGCACTCAGGAAGCTGAAGCAGGATAGTTGTCATGAGTTCGAGGCCAGCCTGGATTACACAGTGAGACCCTGTCTGTAAAAAACCTTTATGAAACCATAAGTCCCACCAGATCTATTTCCTAGATACAATCTCTTTTTAACTCACTTGCTTTTGTTTTGTTTCATTTTTTGTCTTTTTGAGACAGGGTCTCAATACAGTTCAGGTGGGCCTTGAGCTCACTTTGTAGTCCAGGCTGGTTTTAAACTTGGAATGATCCTCCTGCCTCAGCCTCTTGATATTTTCCTGCCTTATCCCCTCTTCCAGAATCAGTATATGACTTAAATCTCTGTGTACCCTTTTAACTGAAGTATGGTATTTGCCAGTTATTTGACCATTAGTTCTAGACATGTGGCTTTGTAGAATTTGGACACTGACAGCTCTGTCTTCCCATTAGTTTTTAATCTCTTCCTTCAGTTTCCCAACTGTGCTGTATGTGTATGTGTGTGTGTTTTGTTGTTGGGGATTGAACCCAGGGTTTTGCAATGCTAACCTTGCACTCTACCATTGAACTTCTATCTTTAGCCCCCAATTTTCTTTTCCCTTCCCTCCCCCTCTCCTCCCCTCCTCTTTTATTTCTCTTGGTTTGTTTCTTTCTTCTTTCTTTTGATATGTTGTCCAGACAGGCGTGGAATTCCTGGCTCAAGGGATCCTCTTGCCTCAGCTTCCTTGAGTAGCTGGGATTAACGGTGTACACCACTGTGCTGACTGTATTTTACTTTTACAGTATGAAGACTACAGTGTAACATTTATGTTGCATTCTGTAATCACAATTATTTCTTTTTCTAAAAGTGGAAAATTAACTTGAAAAGACCCGATATTGCCAACTTGGTGGTGCACATCTGTAATCCTAGCACTTGGGAGGCTGAGGTAGGCACATTGTAAATTTAAGCTCAGCCTGGCCAATTTAGTGAGAGCGAAGTCAGATATTCTTAGTCCCCTTTCCTCCCAGAGACCTCCCTGCCGAACTTCCATCCTTCTTGTCTCTAAAGGGCTGCTTTGCTGCTATTCTGAGTTGAGTCTTCTAGTTTTCAGAGTCTGCCTCTTCTTGGTTTCCTCCCATTTTACTGAAGCATTCATGAATAATTTCTCGAAAAGGATTTATAAGAGATAAATTTTCTATGTCCGTATGTCTAGAAATGTCTTGGATCATTTATTTTTCAGCTTTAATAAAAACATACACAAGCCAGGTTGTGGTGGTACATGCCTGTAATCCCATCACATGGGAGACCGAGGCAGGGGCATCACCATCAGTTTGAGGCCAACCTGGGCTACACAGTAAGTTCAGGGCCAGCCTGAACTGCAGAGTGAAACCCTGTCTCAAAAAAAAAAAAAAAGTATATTTAATACAATAAATTTCTCTTTAAGTTACATCTTGGAGATTTTGATATTTAAGTGTCTTTTTGGGACAGGTTCAGGCTGGTCTTGAACTCACAGCAGCCCTCCTGCCTTAGCCTCCCCAGAACTGAGGTTATAGGTGTGCACCACTGCAGTGTGTCTTTTTAAACAGCATATAATTAGATCTTGCTTTGTTATTTTAGTCTGACAATCTTTGGCTTTTTCTTTTCCTCCAGTCCTGGGGTTCTAACACAGAAGCACTTTTATCACTAACCTACATCATAAGTCTTTTTTTTTTAAGACAAGATCTTAGCTGAGCGTGGTGGTGCACGCCTGTAATCCCAGCACTCGGGAGGCTAAGGCAGGAGGATCGTTTTGAGTTCAAGACCAGCCTGGGCTACAAAGTGAGTTCAAGGCCAGCCTGAACTGTATAGTGAGACCCTGTCTCAAAAAATAGGGCTGGAGATTTAGCTCAGTAGCCTGAGCGCCTGCCTGGCAGGCGCAAGGTTCAGTTCAATCCCCGGTACCAAAAAAAAAAAAAAAAACACGACAGGATCTCACTAAGTTGCCAAAACTGGCATTTAACTTTCTATTCTCCAGCCTTATGGGTAGCTGGAATTATAAATGTGCACCACAGCACCCAGCCTTTTAATTTGAACATTTGATGATATGCTTGGGTTTAAGTCTCCCATTTTGAGATTTGGTTAATCATGTCTGAGTTGTATTGTATTTTGTTTTGTTGTGGTACTGGGAATTTAATCCAGGGCCTTTGCATTAAGCTGCATCCCCAGCCCTTTATTGTTTTTTGAGATACCATCTCACTAAGTTGCCCAGGCTGAACTGAAATTTTTAATCTTGCCTCAGCCTCCTGAATGCTAGGATTATAGGCATGCACTACCTTGCCTGGCTTGTCCTATTGTTTGTTATTTCTTTCCTGCTTTTTATTTTTTAATTAAATGATTTTAGGATCCATCTTTTTATGTTGTTGCTTTGGTTTTGTTTTTTGGGATAGGGTCTTCCTGTGAAGTTCAAACTGGTTTTGAACTCTCATTTATCTTCCTGCCTCAGCCTTCAAAGTACTGGAATTACAGACACGTGTAATGCCTGGCTCTAGGCTCCATTTTATCTGTTTTTGCTACATGCATCTGTGTTCTCCATCTTTCTCTCACTTTTCTCTCTCCTGCTTCCTTTCCCTTGATTTTCTTTGGCATAGTTTTTATATATGGTGATACACACACACACCAACATGAATATACACACATCCGGTCTTTTTGCATGTCTTAAAATTTATACCGTACATTTGAAGCAACTGTTGTGGAAACTAAATAGTGTTATTTTCTATTTAGAAGCACTGAGTGCTTCATTTTTGGTCCGCACAAATCCCTGCAATCAGTTAAAGCATCAGTGATCACTGTGATGTGGAGGCCTGGCTGCAGTCTTGTTAAGGCTTTGTTTGAACAAACCCCTTAGTACTGGGACAGTACCTTAATTATCCTGGCATGGGCAGGGTGAAATCCCTGCTCACATCTGCTTCCAAGCTGCTGTCACTTTTGCATCCTTAGAGATCTCATCAAAGGAACTCTATCCGCCTCCCCTCTTAATCCATTCATCCTATCTGCTTGTCACAGTCCTTTCGTTTGGACTTTTATATCCACTTCAATTATGGACATAATCATGTCAACTTCAGGTTTCCCTTTTATGTAATCCTACCACTCAGGAGGCTGAGGCAGGAGATCACCATGAGTTTGAAACTAGCCTGGATTACATATAAACAAATTTGGATTACATACAAACAAATTTGTATTCTAGGATCTTTGGGTTCCAATTTCTTCCATCAATTCACTTCAAGATTGTTTCATGTTGGTGGATCTGCCATGTTCTCAATTGCTGAAGAAAAGCATTATTTACTACTGAAGACTGTCAGATTAAACCAATTTAAGAAACTGTAAAAATACTGTATCAGTAGAAATAATCAGGTTTAATTTGCATAAAGCCAAGAAAATAAATTATATAAGATCCTGAATTTCTATCATGCCATCCTTTCCACACCCCAGCATAAAGAATATTCCTTAAAATAAAGCTTTTTTTTTTTTTCTTTTAAGAAGAATGCTATTAAGAAAGAAAGGAAGGAGTTGGGCGTGGTGGCACATGCCTATGACCCCAGCCTGGCTGAGGGGCATGTGGAGGGCGGCTACTCACATCATGGCAGCCAGGAAGCAGAGCAGCAGAGGAAGAGCAGGGAAGGAAAAGCCTCCACCCACCTCTGCCACCATACTCCACCTTATAAAAGCACATCAGCTATGGCGCCCCTAGCCCAGCAATCTCTAGACACATATGAGGCCTGGGAGCCATTTCAGAGCTAAATCAGAACATCTCTGTGTGTGTGTGTGTGTGTGTGTGTGTCTGTCTGTCTGTCTGTCTCATAAAAGAGTCACAACATTTGTTCCTAGCTTTTGCCCTTTTTCACTTTTTTTCTTCAGTGCCTGGGATTGAACCCAGGGCTTTGTGCATGTTAGTCAAGTGCTCTGCCTCTGGTCTATATCCCTAGCCCTCCCCTTTTCAGATTTCTAATTAATTTTACAGTGCAGATAAAGCATTACTCCCCTTACCTTCAGTGTGTTACCCTGTTCTCCCAAAGATAAGACCTAATGAGAAAATAAGCTCTAGCATGATTTTTCAGAATATTTGTAGTATAAGCCCCAGTTAAAATCATCAGCCAAACTGGGTGTGGTGGCACATGCCTATAATCCCAGCACTCGGTAGGCTGAGGCAGGAGGATCCTTGGAAGTTCGAGACCAGTGTGGGCTACAAAGTGAGCTCAAGGCCAGCCTCAGCTGCATAATGAGACCCTGTTTCAAAAAAGGCAAAAAAAAAAAAAAAAAGCAGCAGCCAGATGGATGCATTTAGGATATCCACTGTGGCACACAGTGGGCCTGTTGAATTATGACATGACTGTGTTTGAATAAATATAGATCTTTGTGCATGAATAAGTGAGTAAGTGTAGATTGTTGTGCATGAATAAATGTAATTTGTTGTACATGAAAAAATAAGACATCTGTTAAAAATGAACCCCTAGTGGGTCTTTTGGAGCAAAGCTAAGTATAAGACCTAATACAGGTCCCTGACAACTTCTGTAGGCTTTCTGTATATCCTTGTTAGGCTCCAGCATTCCTTGCAATGCCTCTTACCCATGAACTCTCTTCTCAGCTCTAACTAATGGGTTTTGCGTTGCATTACTGAAGGGATTTTTTTTAAATGTTCGTGAATGTTAATTATAGCCGTTTTCTTTTTGTTAAGTAATTCTGACACTGGCTTTACTTTTTTTTTTTTTTTGGCGGCACTGGGGATTGAACTCTCAACCTCACACCTGCCAGGGCAGGTGCTTAAGCCACTGAGCCAAACTCCCAGCCCTGGTTTTTTGAGGCAGGGTCGCACTATGTAGCTCAGGCCAGCCTTGCGCTCACATTGTAGCCCAAGCCGGCCTCAAACTCACAACGCTTCTCCTACCTCAGCCTCCTGAGTGCTGGGATTAAAGGCGTGTGCTACCATGGCTTTACTTCTTATGAGTATATTTCTAGTGTCTTTCTTCTTCATAGTTAAACTTGTCACTGTGCCTCATTTTTTATTGAATGAAGAACATTGTGCCAGGCGGTGGCGTACTTCTGTAATCCCAGCACTCAGGAAGCTGAGGCAGGAGGATCACTGAGAGTTTGACGCCAGCCTGGGCTGCATAGTGAGACCCTGTCCCAAAAAAGAAAAAAAAAGTTGCCATTCTAAACCAATGACACTGAATGAAGAATGTTGTACATAAAAGATTGTAGAGATTCTAGCCGGGCGTGGTGACTTGGGCTACAACACGAGGGTAAGGCCGACCTGAGCTACATAGTGCGACCCTGTCTCAAAAAACCAGGGCTGGGAGTTTGGCTCAGTGACTTAAGCCCCTGCCCTGGCAGGCGCGAGGTTGTGAGTTCAATCCCTAGTGCCGCAAAAAAAAAAAAAAAAAAAAAAAGGAGAGATTCTGACTGACTTCTCACCCCCCAGAGGGGATTCACCTTCTCTTTTGCTGGGCAGATATTTATAGGGTGCAATCTGAATCTGAACTGCAGTTTGGATAAGCTTTATCTTACCTGGTCTCAAGGATGTGGATTTTCTCACTTAGATTCTGGAGTTATTTCTAGGTCCTCTTCTCCATGGCATAGTTTGGACTCTAGACATTGTCTTGTTGGCACTAGACTGCTTTCATCTCCGAGGCTTTTCCTTCCAGGAATCTTGAGAATGCAGCACATATCATCAAGGAAAAATTACTGTGAAAAAATAATCTAAAAAAAAAGGAAAAATTACCGACTCAGACAGGCACTTAGCGCTGCTGAGCTAAATCCCCTGCAAAAAAAATCACTGAATCAGTTGTAGCCTGCCTTTGTTTTTCTTTTTGTAGTACTAAGGCTTGAACCCAGAGCCTTGATGCATATTAGATAAATACCCTACCACTGAACTATACACCCAGCTTTTTAAATTTTATTTATGCATGCAGCTGAACCCCTTGCCTTCATGCTGAGCTATAACCCAAATCCTTTTTAGTTCTTTTTAATTTTTTTAATTCACTTTTTTTTTTTTTTTCTTTTTTTTTCAGTTTTTCAAGGCAAGGTCTTATGTAGTTCAGGCAGGCCTTGAGCTCACTGTTAGCCTAGGCTGGCCTTGAACTTTGTGCAAGTCTCCAGCTTCAGCTGTCCAAGTGCTGGGGTTACAGCCTGAAATTTTTTTTATTTTGAGACAGAATCTCACTAAGTTTCCCAGGCTGGGCTTGAACTTGTGATTCTCCTCCCTCAGCTTCCCAGAGTGCTGGCATTCCAAGAGTACACTGCTATTCTCAGGGGAGGTGTTTTGTTTTGTCTTGTTTTTCCCCAAATGTGATTTTTTGATCTATTTTCTTACTCATTACCATTTCTTCAATTCTAGAATAATTACCTGCTCATTGAGGTTCTCAGTAAATACTGCTTAGAGCCAGGTTTGGTAGCATACAGTTGTAATCCAAGCATTCTAGGAAGCTGAGGCAGGAGGATCACATGTTTGAGCCCAGGCTGGGAAACCTAGCCTGTCTCAAAAATTAAAAAGGACTAAAACTACATGATGACCTGGGATTCAGTCCCTAGTACCACAGAATAAATAGCGTTTGGTTGAGTGGATAGGTGGAAGTGAGGGAGGATGAATTATAGATAACCTTTAGATTTATAACTCAGGCAGCTTTTGGATGCAGTACTCACTTAGGAGTACACAAAAGTAGAGAGACTAGAAATGCTTAGGCTTTGTATGGTGGTGCTCATCTGTAATCCCAACAAACTGGCAGGCTGATACAGGAGGATCATGAGTTCAGGCCCACCCTTGGCAATTTGTTGATTTACTGACACCCTGTCACAAAATAAAAAATAAAAAGGATTTTTGGGTTGTAGCATAATACATAGTCCCCGAGTTCAGTCTCTCTTTCCACAGAAGAAATTAGTCCATGTGTTACACATGATGGTATATTTTGCTTTGTGCAAATGATAATGTTAATGAGAAAATCTGTTTATAAAGTCAAAATGAATAAACTCTTTTATCTCTTTCAGGCATACAAAACCTTTGCTAACCGCGTAAACAATTTAAAGAAGAAATTGGATCAGTTAAAATCAACCCTTCCTGATCCTGAAGAATCCCCAGTCCCTTCCCCAAGCATGGATGCTCCCTCCCCAACTGGTTCTGAGTCTCCGTTTCAAGGAATGGGAGGTGAGGAGTCCCAGTCACCAACTGTGGGGAGCGAGAAATCTGCCACACCCGAGCCTGTGACAGACAATCGTGATGTGGAAGACATGGAGCTCTCAGATGTAGAAGATGATGGGTCCAAAATCATTGGTATGACCTTACATGATTTGTAGACAGCTTATTCCTTGTCAACTTAGTCTCCTCATCCACTAATCACTCATAGGCAGATATTAGAAAAATAGTTCAGTCCTTACACTTAGAACATCAAAATAGCATTATTGTCCCTAGAACAGTGAGTAGTTGAGGATTTGGTAAGCCCTATAGGTTAAAAATCATTACTCATAGCCAGTTGTATTTGGGAGGCGGAGGCAGGAGGATTTGCCGTGAGTTTAGCCTATACATAGTAGGCTCAAGGCCATCCTGAACTACACAGAGACTCTGTCTCAAACAAAACAAAATCATTGCTCAGCCAGCTAAGATTGTGCACACCTGTGATACTAGCACTCAGGAGGCTGAGGTGGGAGGATCATGAATTAAACTCAGTCTGTGTTACAGAGTTCAGGGCTAGCCTAGACAACACAGTGAGACCCTGTCTGGAAAAAGAAAGATCAATCGATCAAGGTTTGGGATATAACTCAATGTGCCTGCCTAGCACACACCAATCCCTGGATTCAGTCCCAGCACTGCACCGGAAAGAAAGAGGGGAGGAGGAGAAAGAGAGAGGGAGGGAGGGAAAGAAAAGTAAGAATTATTGCTCAAGATCAACATTGTTAGCAGATGCAGTGGTGCATACCTGTAATGCCAGTTACTCAGGCTGAAACAGGAGGATTTTTAATTCAAAGCCAATGTCAGCTTAATGAGATGAGACCCACTTCTCAACAAAGTTAACGGCGTGGAGGCACACACTTATCCTAGCATTCTGAGAGCCTGAAGCAGGAGGATCCCAAGTGCAAGCCCCGCATGGGCAGTTTAGTGTCTTAGGGAGACCCTGTCTCAAAATAAGCCTAGATATATAACTCAAGGAGAAGGCCTGAGATTCAATCCCCAGTTCCAAAAAAGTCAGTTCCTTAAGCTGCCACTGGCTATCTGTATCTATTAAGCATTTAAAATGCAGTTTCTCTAACTTCAGATGTGTTGTAAATATAGCACACTCCCTGGGCTCCACAGAGTTAGTTACCCTCCCACTAAAATACACCTTGTTAATTGTTTTTATTTTTATAACTTACTAAAATAAAAATATGTGGGATGTATTAAGTATATTATTAAAATTCGTATATTTTCTTTTTTTAATGTAGCTGCTACAAAATTTAAATTTACATATATGGAATGAATTATGGTTTTATTGGCCAGCACTGGTGGGGGTGGGACTTATATTGCAATTCCCTACACCCTGGGACTATAGGGTCTCACTATGTAGTAGGCTATCGTTCAACTCATTATGTACTCCAGACTGCTTGAATGAATGGCAATCCTCCACTAAGCCTCCTGAGTGCTGGGATTATAAGCAGGTGGTACCATACTTGGCTATTTTGGCACTCTTGACTGCCACGAATTCAACAGCTAGCTGGGCAGGCCTGTAATTCCACATCTCTGGGCAATTGAGGCAAAAGTATTTCGGGTTCTAGCCAAGCCTGGGCAACTTAATGAGACTTAAAAAAGAATGGGGCATGGTGGTACATGCCTGTAATTCTAATACTCTAGGAAGCTGAGGCAAGAGGATTGCAAGTTTGAGTCCAGCCTGGGCAATGTAGTGACTCAGCAGGACTCTTTCCCCAACTACTTCAAAAGAAAAGGGTGGAGCCGGGCATGGTGGCGCACACCTTTAATCCCAGCACTCAGGAGACTGAGGTATGAGGAGTGTTGTGAGTTCAAGGTCGGCTTGGGCTACAACGCGAGCGCAAGGCCGGCCTGAGCTACACAGTGCGACCCTGCCTAAAAAAACCAGTGCCAGGAGTTTGGCTCAGTGACTTAAGCACCTGTCAAGTTTTTTTCAAGACCTGGGGATATATAGCTCAACAATCCCTTAATTCAGTCCCCAGTACTGGATAAAAACATGCACATGTACAAACCACAATCCAAAACTATAGTTTGTTAAACAAACTTGCAGAACTATTCCACTGGTGAATTATTTCTCTGAAATTGCAGCTTTCCTTTTATTTTACTGGGTAGTTTGATTTCTCTCGAATTCATGTATTCACCATGTAGCCTTTAAAGCATTAAAGTTATCAGAAGTGAAAGCAGTGGAGCTTCAGGTTAGTTAGGACCTAATTGGGCCTCAGTAGAGCAATTTCAGGGAGACAGAAGAAAATACAATAAATTATGTACAGTTTTTGTTAGTAAGAAAGTTTTCAAGTCAGTGGAAAAGAGAACTGTTTATGACAAATGTCATTCCCAAAAGACAACACAAATATGTACCATATTATAATAATAAGCTTCTAAGAATGCAAACTTTAAAATTTTATCTTTGGTAGTGTTGCTGCAGCAGCATTCTTTTTATTTTTTATTACTTGTCTCTCCATTTTCCTCCCTTTTCCCCAGCATCTTTGTCTTATTCCCTGGTCTCTCTCCCTCCTGTTAGAGAAATGTACATATCTAATATATGAATACTAAGAAGATGCAAATGAAACATTAAAAAGTGAAATACAGGATGATTGGGAAAGTCTTTTTAAGTAGATATTGAACATGGAATGATGGTAAATTCTGAAGACTATGACTTCAAAAACAAAACAAAACATAAAACTTCAGCTAGGCAGGGGGAGGTAGAGAGACTGTGTGTAATCCCCACACTGTGGGAGGCTGAGGAAGGAGGATCGCAGTCTGGGCAGCTTAGTAATTTAGCAAGACCATGTCTCAAAGTAAAAAGACTGGGAATATAGCTCAGTGTGAAGACTCCTAGTTTAATCCTTGGTGCCACTAAACAGACAAACAAATAGGGCATAAAGTGAGTGGTTGTTTCTCTTGAATATAGTGCTTCTGACCCTTAAATCAAGAAATATTAGGACACACTGTTTTGTATTGGAAGCAAAGTCTGGAAGGCAGGAAGGTGTAATGTCATCTCTTTTCTTGGTTGAAACAGTGGAGGACAGGAAGGATAAGCCTGTGGAGAAGACAACAGTCTCCACTTCTGTACCTACAAAGCCAGCAGAAAGTATCTCAAAGGCCTCTTCGTGTGCGCCAGTGCCTGTGACCATGACAGCAACCCCACCTCTTCCAAAGCCTGTGAATACATCTCTTCTGTCCCCTTCCCCAGCTTTGGCTTTGCCAAACCTGGCTAATGTGGATCTAGCAAAGATCAGTTCCATCCTTAGCAGTCTGACTTCAGTCATGAAAAATACTGGTAAGTATAGTGAAGAGAGTAAAAAGCTGATTTTCATCGTTTTTAAACTGAATCATCAGTTTGTTTTTTTTTTTTTTTTTTTTTCTCCCATGTTCAGTTTTTAAAACTCTTATTTAAAAATGTAAGAGGCTAGGATGGTGGTACATGGCTTGTAATCCCAGTACTCTGGGAGGCTAATACAAGAGAATCTCAAGCTTGAACCCAGACTGAGCAACTTAGTGACTTAGTGAGACCCTGTCACAAAAGGAGCTGGATGTGGTGGCGCATACCTTTAATTCAGCACTTGGGAGCCTGAGGCAGGAGGACTGCCAGGAGTTCAAGGCCAATCTAAACTACATAGCAAGACCTTGTCTCAGAAAAACAAAAAGAGAAGAAAGAAAAAAGCTGGGAATATAGCTTAGTACAAATATCTTGGGTTCATTACACACATAGACACATATAGTGGACAAAAGGAAGATCAGTATATGGTCATTACAGAAAAATTAGAAAATCAGCAAAGAAAATAAAATGTCTGTAATTGTTCTGAACCAAAGGATACCACTTGTGTTTACCCTTAACAAGGATATGTGTATATGAGAGTTTGGAGGATTATTCATAATTTTTCTTTTAATAATTGAAACATTGTATAATACTGTTTTATGACTAGCTATGTAAAATGAAGTAATATCTTAAACATTTTTATATCATTGAATATTCATCTACATCATCTTCAGTAGCTGTATAGCATTTAATAACTCACTTAATTCTCTATGAGACATTTATTATGCTTTCAGCTTTTCACTGTTATAAAGAATATATAGTACAACCCAGTACTAAAATTTTATGAACAACCCTTGCTAAAAGAGTTGATAAGTATATAGGGAGGTTTTTTTTGTTTTGTTTTTATTTGTTTTGGAGTGGTTTTCTTTTTGGTTGTTGTTTGGCTTGGGTTTGGTTTTTGTTTGTTTTGAGTTTTGGTGGTGTTGATGGTAGTGTTAAGGATCTAACCTAGGGCCTCATACATATTAAGCATGTGCTCTACTATGGAGCTACACCTCCAGCCCTAGATTTTTTTAATTTTTCCTTTTTTATTATCAGGAATCAAACTCAGGTCCTCGAGCTTGCCATGCAGATGATATACCACTGAGCTACATCCCTGTCCCCTAGATTTTTTTTAATGGAAAATTCTGATTTTAAAAAAACAGCTGACTGACACTGGGCATGGTGGTGCACGTTTATAATCCTAGCACTCAGGAGTCTGAGGCAGGAGGATCACCGTGAGTTCAAGGCCAGCCCGAACTACATAGCAAGAAGTGGAGCACCCCCATATACTCATCAACTCAGCTGCAGCAGGATAGCTATGATAAATCTCATTTTATGTATTCCTTGCTCACCTTGGATTATTCTGAAAAAAATTCCAGGTATTTCATCATAGATACTTAAAAATATGTATTTCTAAAACATAAAGACTCAAAATCAGCATGTAGGTTTTTCATATGTTTTCATATGTCATATGTCATAACTAAGTTTTCATATGTCATAACTAAGTTGATATCCAAGAAGGTACTATTTTGTGTACTTGTATATGAAAGTTCCCATTGTTTTTTACCCTCTCCACTGTTTGCTTTGTTTAATTCACTGTTTGCTTTATTTAATCTACATCACATGCAGCTTTAAAATGTTTATAGCCAGGCTCTGTGGCATACATCTGTAATCCCAGAACTCTGGGCAGCCAAAGCAGGAGGATGAGTTAGAGCCCTGCCTGAACAACTTAAGTGACTTTATTTCAAAATATAAAAAAGGGCTGGGACTGTTGCCCAATATGTAGTACAGCACTGCCCCAAAATATAAAGGTTGTTTGTTTTGATATGTATTCTTAAATTAATTAAAGATATGATTGAATTTTTTCATTTGCTTATCACTTACATATTTATAGTTTTTACCATTTCCTTTAAAAATAGTGTTTAAAAAAAAGGGAAAAGAATTTGTTTTTCTCTTAGCATTATATAGTTTTTTTCTAGATCAATAATCAACCTGGTGTTTTAAAAAAAAATATGGAAGCCGGGTGTGGTGACGCACACCTTTAATCCCAGCACTCGGGAGGCTGAGGTAGGAGGAGCATTGTGAGTTTGAGGCCAACTTGGGCTACAACGTGAGCACAAGGCCAGCCTGAACTACATAGTGTGACCCTGTCTCAAAAGACTAGGGTCGGGGGTTTGGCTCAGCGGCTTACACACCTGCCTGACAGGCATCAGGTTGTGAGTTCGATCCATGGTGTCACCAAAAAAAAAAAAAAAAATACGGAGACCAGGAATATAACTCAGCCTGGCAAGTGTAGGGTCCTGAGTTCGATTTCCAGTATTAAAAAAAAGGAAAAATGTAAAGGAGGTTGCTTCTACAATTTCATTTTAAAAAGCAAATCACTTAGCAATCACACAGAAATGTGTCACGGCAGAGTCCTGCAGTTGCAGTGTGTCCTGAGCACTGTTGGGCTCTGAAGTGTAGGTACTGTTTGGCAGAGAAAAAAGAAGTAGGTGGCCTGTTCTCTTCTTACAGAGGCTCTCAAAAATAATGAATATATATGAAAATAACTCAAAAGGCAGATTTTAATCTAATTTTCAGACTTTTTTGTTCAAACCATGATAGAGATCATTTATGGATCAGTCACAGAAGAAAGTAGATGGAGGGCTGGGGATGTACCTCAGTGGTAAAGCACTTACCTAGCATGTGTGAGGCCTTGCAGCAAAAGTGAATGGAAAGTAATTTTGAAATTGCATTGTTTTGAGTTCATCTTTCTGCCACCAGGGGTCAGTCCTGCATCAAGACCCTCTCCGGGAACGCCTACCAGTCCCAACAACCTCAGCAGCGGCCTGAAAACACCTGCACCTGCCACAACCACACCTCACAACCCTCTGGCAAACATCCTCTCAAAGGTGGAGATCACCCCTGAGAGCATTCTGTCTGCTCTTTCCAAAACTCAGACACAGTCAGCCCCTGCACTGCAAGGTAAACGGAAATGTGCCAGAGGGACTTGTATGGTGAATGTTTATCTCTGATTTAATCTCAGGTTCCATTTCTGAGGAAGTCAAAACCATTAAATGTGTAATACAGTTAATTCAGCATTCTCTTTATATTCGTCACCTATAACCTGGAATTTATGTTTTTTAATTATTTATTGGTACAGTTTAGATATAACATTTTAGATATATATAATGATCACACTCATCATAAAGAATTTGTACTTTTACATAACTTTTTTTTTCCCATTCCCCTGTCCTCCCTTCCACTCTTCTTTTTTCCTTATTTATAAAGCATTTTATTATTCTTTTATAACCTGGCATATAGAGAATTATAAAACATCAAAGCAGAAGGAAGCCAGGCACTGTGATTTACACCTGTAACCCCAGCTGAGGCAAGAGGATCACAAGTTCAAGGCCGGCCCAGGCAACTTAGTAAAATTCTGTCTCAAGATTAAAAAAATAAGCCGGGCGTGGTGGTGTACACCTTTAATCCCAGCACTTGGGAGGCTGAGGTAGGCGGAGCGTTGTGAGTTTAAGGTCAGTTTGGGCTACAACGCGAGCACAAGGCTGGCCTGAACGACATAGTGCGACCCTGCCTTAAGAAACTAGGGCTGGGATTTTGGCTCAGTGGCTTAAGTGCCTGCCTGACAGGGACAAGGTTATAGGTTTGATCCCCAGTGCCGCAAAAATAAATAAATAAATAAATAAAATAAAGTAAAATAAAAGAGTGATGGGATGTAGCTCCCCTGGAGGTTTACAAGTGTGAGGCATCCTAGGCAACACAGTAAAAACCCTGCTTCAAAAAAAAAAAGACATACAAAATTGTTTTATCACATTGTTGTACTTGAGAACTAGATTTGGTGAGAACAAAGACTACTAGGAATTAAACAGGATGGGAAAATTACATAGCTAGGGAACTTTGGAATAAATTTTTTTTTTTTTAAATAAAGATAACTGAAGTTAACATTCAAATTTTGGACATTATTAAACATCATATTAGGTGATTGGATAACAATTAAACCCAGGCAGCCCTACACTAGGTGTGATGGCTCACCCCTGTAATCCCAGCACTCCAGAGGCTGAGGCAGGATTGCTACAAGTTCCAGACCAGCCTGAGCTATATAGTAAGTTCAAGGCAGCCTGAACTACATAGCAAGACCCTGTCTCAAAAACAAAACAAATACCAGGGAGCCTTATTTAAAAGTAAATGGTTTAAAAACATTACAAGGGTGATGTAACCTTAAAATTCTTTAGATCTGAGCCATGTGTGATGATACACACTTGTAATCCCAGTTGCTTGGGAGGCCAAGCCAGGAAGATTACAAAGCATGTACCACCACACCCAGTTGAGTGAAATTTGTATTGTTCATTTATGACCAAGAATCAGATAAATTTTGCAAAATAGAATTGAATTGATAAAATCTTCTATTACCTCTGTCAAATTTTTTTTTTTAACATTTTCTAGAGGAACAGTTTCCCTTGGTGAATTTCAGCCTTTGCCCCAAAGAATTTTTTCTCTGTCCTTATGAGGAGGTTTTGTATATCAGTGAATAGGGTTGAATCTCATTTGTGTCAGCTTTAACCTATCAACAATTATTAGATTTTCAAGCTATAAAATGAGAATTATGTGTTTTCTTGTGAAAGGATCAGTGCTGTTGGTCTGCCTTTGCCTTTTTGGGGTTTTTTTGTTTGTTTGGTTGGTTTTTTTGATGCCGGGGATCAAACTCACAACCTCACACTTGCCAGGCAGGTCGCTGAGCTAAATCCTGTGGTGTATGTTTATTATTGCTACATTTTACAAATAAAATTGATAGTTGCAAGCATTGTTTCCCTAATGATAATACCAGTGTAGTGAGAAATATTGCTTATTCAAATAAATTTCTGAAATTTTTATGCCTATCTCCTTGATGAGAATAACAGTATGCATTTACTTATTAGAGTCAGTTGTGGAAACTGGAAAGGAAAGATAGGGTAGGGTATCCATTTGCATTTAGAGAAGCATTTCCGGAGATCAAACATTAAGAAATACTGGCTTACATTGTTGTTTTAAAATTTAACTTTACTTCTTTTCTTTTCATGCTTTGCCTTACTTAAACTGACTGATTGTGACATTAAAATCTCTCCCTTCCTGCCGCTTTTTATTGTGCAGTGCTGGACATGTGTCTAGGTTGTAATGGAAACATTTCAGTGATTTGTTCTCTGATTGATAAATAGGTTCAGTGTTTTCAGTGACATTTAGCCATGGCTTGTTTCATCTGGATTCCCTTTGACTTTGTGTTTTAAAGACTCTGGTTCCCACCAGAATGAATTCGAACAACCAGTAAGCCCACATTGTTTTTATCATATGGTAGAGAGTTCTTTTAACCCCTCTAATCTTTGTTTCTACAGGCCTGTCGTCTTTACTTCAGAGTGTTACTGGGAACCCAGCTCCAGCCAGTGAAGCTACATCCCAGAATACTTCAGCCTCCCCTGCCAACACCACAGTCTCTACTATAAAAGGAAGAAATGTGCCCTCCAATACCCAATCTTTTATTTCTAAAAGTTTCAACTATTCTCCTAATTCATCTACTTCTGAAGTCTCTTCAACTTCAGCCATCAAGGCATCAATAGGGCAAAGCCCAGGGCTTCCAAGCACTACTTTTAAACTACCGTCCAACTCTCTAGGGTTTACTGGTACCCACAGTACCAGCCCTGCTGCCCCACCTACTGAAGTTGCCATGTGCCAGTCTTCAGAGAGCTCCAAGCCAAAGCTGGAGTCAGAGTCCACCTCTCCAAGTCTGGAAATGAAGATCCACAACTTCTTAAAAGGTAATCCTGGTTTCAGTGGCTTAAATTTAAACATCCCAATCCTGAGCAGTTTGGGATCCAGTGCCCCATCAGAGAACCACCCCTCAGACTTCCAGCGTGGCCCTACTAGCACCTCAATCGACAACATTGATGGAACCCCTGTACGGGATGAAAGGAGTGGGACTCCCACCCAGGATGAGATGATGGACAAGCCCACATCCAGCAGTGTAGATACTATGTCCCTGCTTTCTAAGATCATTAGCCCTGGTTCCTCAACACCCAGCAGTACAAGATCTCCACCCCCTGGGAGAGATGAAAGTTACCCTCGAGAGCTCTCCAATTCCATATCTGCATATCGACCCTTTGGCCTGGGCAATGAATCTCCCTATAAGCAGCCTTCCGATGGAATGGAGAGACCATCTTCTCTGATGGACTCTTCACAGGAAAAGTTCTATCCAGATACTTCTTTCCAAGAAGATGAGGATTATCGAGATTTTGAGTATTCAGGGCCTCCACCCTCTGCCATGATGAACCTAGAGAAGAAACCAGCCAAATCTATCCTGAAGTCAAGCAAGCTTTCTGATGCCACCGAGTACCAGCCAATCCTGTCCAATTATAGCCACAGGGCCCAAGAATTTGGGGTAAAGTCTGCTTTCCCTCCATCTGTAAGGGCTCTCCTGGACTCTAGTGAGAACTGTGACCGTCTCTCATCTTCCCCTGGGCTGTTTGGTACCTTCAGCATAAGAGGGAATGAACCTGGGTCTGACCGGTCACCATCACCGAGTAAGAATGATTCATTTTTTGCCCCTGACTCCAATCACAATAGCTTGTCTCAGTCTACCACTGGGCATCTCAGTTTGCCACAGCAGTACCCAGACTCTCCTCACCCAGTCCCACAGCGTTCCGTTTTCTCTCCGCAGAACACCCTTGCTGCTCCCACGGGCCACCCACCCACATCAGGCGTGGAGAAAGTCCTGTCCTCCACCATTTCCACCACATCGACGATTGAGTTTAAGAATATGCTTAAAAACGCCTCTCGCAAGCCCTCAGATGATAAGCATTTTGGCCAAACCCCCAACAAGGGCACTTCCAGTGATGGTATCAGTCTGTCAAACCTCACCCAGCCCAGCCTGCCCACCTCTGAGCAGCAGCAGCAAGAAGAGCACTACCGCATAGAAACCCGCGTCTCCTCCTCCTGCTTAGACTTGCCTGATAGCACCGAAGAAAAGGGGGCCCCCATAGAAACTTTGGGTTATCATAATGCAGCCAATAGGAGGATGTCAGGGGAGCCAATACAGACCGTAGAGTCCATCCGAGTTCCTGGGAAGGGAAATAGAGGACATGGGCGAGAGGCTTCAAGGGTGGGTTGGTTTGATCTGAGCACATCAGGCAGCTCTTTCGACAATGGTCCCTCAAGTGCCTCTGAGTTGGCGACCCTTGGGGGTGGGGGCACCGGAGGACTCACTGGCTTTAAAACACCATACAAGGAACGGGCACCCCAGTTTCAGGAGAGTGTCAGCAGCTTTCGTTCCAACAGTTTCAACTCAGCATTTGAGCACCATCTCCCCCCGACCCCCTTGGAACATGGGACACCCTTCCAGAGAGAGCCAGTGGGGCCATCATCTGCCCCACCTGCCCCTCCTAAGGATCATGGTGGTGTCTTCTCTCGAGATGCACCTGCTCATCTGCCCTCTGTGGATCTTTCGAACCCTTTCACAAAAGAGGCAGCCCTGGCCCATGCTGCCCCACCGCCTCCTCCTGGAGAGCACAGCGGAGTTCCTTTCCCTGCCCCACCCCCTCCTCCGCCCCCTGGGGAACATAGCAGCAGTGGTGGGAGTGGTGTCCCCTTTGCTACTCCACCACCTCCTCCACCCCCTGTTGACCACTCTGGGGTTGTACCCTTCCCAACCCCACCACTGGCAGAACATGGAGTGGCAGGGGCTGTGGCAGTATTTCCCAAGGACCATAGTTCCCTTCTTCAAGGGACCTTGGCTGAGCATTTTGGCGTGCTCGCAGGACCCAGGGACCATGGGGGCCCCCCTCAACGGGACCTCAACGGCCCTGGCCTTAGCCGTGTGCGGGAGAGCCTGAGCCTACCCTCCCACCCTCTGGAGCACCTGGGCCCAGCCCTCGGTGGAGGAGGTGGTGGGGGCAGCAACAGCAGCAGTGGCCCCCCTTTGGGACCCTCACACAGAGACACCATCAACCGGAGTGGTATGATTTTACGGAGTCCCCGGCCAGACTTTCGGCCTAGGGAACCTTTTCTCAGCAGAGACCCATTCCACAGTTTAAAGAGACCCAGGCCACCTTTTGCTAGGGGCCCTCCGTTCTTTGCACCAAAACGCCCATTCTTCCCTCCCAGGTACTGATGGAAACCAAGGGAAAAGCATTTGGAACAGTCTAGAGAGCCTGGGAAGTAGGAGTTTGGTTTGTTGTTGTTGTTGTTGTTTTCCCTCCCTTGCTTTATTTTTTATTCCGGTAAGGGCCTGCCTTCCAAATTGAAGTTATACATGCCTACATTTCACTGTTCCATCAAGTCCTCCCTCCCACTGCACTTACTGCCTTCCCCAGGTTGATTGTATTTGGGGGGAAGAAAAAACCCCCAACCAAAGTCACTTCATTTGGCTGGGGGCTTGGGGAATGGGGAGGAAAAACAATCTTTATTTTATCCCATCTATTGAAGACTTTACTACATTTGAAATAAAACTTCCATCAGTACAGATGATAACATGTGCAATGTTGGGGTGTTATTTTGGGCTTCCCTATCCAGTAGTCAGTGGAAGGGTTTCTGTGTCCTCCCCTGTCAAGCTTGGTGATTGCTGTAACCAGTATGGCTTCCTCCCCAGTGCTCTGCACCGCTGACAGCCAAGGGATGGGGGAAGCATGGGAGACCTTGGGTCTGTCAGGCTTGCTTGTTTTGGGTTTTTTTAAAGGCATATTGAAGTTCCCTGCCCTACTTCTAACATCTTAATGTTTTTTTATGTCAGCTTCTTCCTCCATAATACTATCTGGCAGTAACTTTGAGGCATTACAAACTTCATTCTTAGTAGAAATTTTTTCTTTGTCCTTGGAGTAAAAGAGAGGAGGCTAAATACAAATTCAAGGTAAAAATAAGGAGCAAGTACAATATATAAAGTTAGGAAAGGAACTGTTGATGGTGTGGTGTAACCTGACTATCCCTTGTAAACAAAAAAATAGGACATGTTTTGAAATAGTTTTCCACAAATCTTTTGTCATGTTCTTGCCTCCTGCTTTTTTTCCTGGAATTTTTTCCCCCTCAGTTTTTACTTCTCTTTTGGCTAGAAAGTCACTACAGTTGACCACTGATACAAAGTTTCAACAGATATTATCCCTGTATCTTTTAATAAAAGAAATAGACATTAATGTTACCATAGTGCCTCCGTAATGTAATGTTTATTGATGATTTTCAGCAAGGATTAACACTTAGAGAAAGGAAAATATTTGTCTTCATCATTCTCCCCTTCCCTCAGTCCTGATTACACCCCTATTTTTGGTATTTCAGAGGAGACTTAGTATTTTTATAGTATACCTTTTTAGATGTGTCTTAGAAGCAGGTGTGCATTGCTATTCATGTATTTACTGAGAAACAAGGAAACTGATAAATCCAGATAGACCCCACTCCACATATAACAAGCAGCCTGTCACATTTCAAGGGACTAACTTACCCCCACCCCCAACAGGAAGTAAAGAATGTTTCTGCCCTTAGTCATTTTACATGAGAGAGAAGTGCTTTCCTTCTCCCTGGACTTTAAAAGGCTTGTTTATATTTCTACATCTAGTACTTGGGAAAAGACAAACACTAAGCTTTGTTTATATTTTTGGGTCTAGGGACACTGAAAAGCAAATAACTGCTTATTACATTTTTTTTTATTCAGTGTTTTCACCCCACTGAATTATAAATCTCCAGCTAGATGAGTAAAACACCCTAACAAAGTTCATGTATTTTTTTCCCATCTTAGTATAGAACTAACTAGGAAAGTATGGGAATGGAATTTTAAAGATGGGAGAGGCTGGATAATGTCACAAGACCCATTCTTTGTCTCAGAATAAACTTGATTTTCAGAGAAAGAGCAGTTTAAGCCAGGTGCACATTCTAGCTTGGAAGTTTTCTGTAGCGTATTCTGTGTATTTAGGCTCACCCTATGTTCTGTGATCAGTGTGAGACAGGTCATTCATCTTTCTAATGCTTATCTGGCCTTAAACAGCTGTTCTTTGTTTCTTTGACCCTCTCAAGCTTCTGTCCTATAGCTGTCCCCACAAAAATGCATGATACTATGACCTTCCATAGGTGGGATGGGACATACAGTATAGCAAAGCAAAGCAAATACAGTTACATTGGGTCCTAAGACATAGTGGAAAGCAGAGAAAGAAAGAATAGGGGTGGGGTAGGGAGATCATTTGACTTTCAGAATTGATTTTTTCAAAAATGAAGTGGGATATTTTCATTCTAGAATACAGGAATGTGAATTCTTTCTGCTGCTTTTGTTTAAGCTCAATGTAGTGTTTACTTGAAAAGGCTCTCTGACCTTTTGATTTTATCAGAAATGTTGGGATGTCAGAAAAATGGCTTCCTGAATATTGGGGTAGAGTGACTGTCCCCAGAAACATGATGCCTGACACATGAAAGACGTTGTACAGTTCAAAGGTGAACTTGTTTTTGTGGAATATTTTTGTTTTGTTTTTGCCACAAAATCCTCAGTGCATTTGTTTCAGGATGGAAGTGAGGATTTGTATGAGACTGTCAGTTACTAATCTCACGGAAATCTGTCTACAGCAGTAAGTTAAGATGATAGTGTATATATGTGATATAATGAAAAGACAATTCTGGTATTCATAAACATGAAACAAAGAGGTTTTATTCTTTCTGTGTCTGTGATTTAAAACTCTGTGACCATGCTCTGACTTGTATTTCAACCTGAGTTTAAAAAAAATAAACAAGATATTTTTTAAAGAAAGCATAACATAGTGTGTCTTAGCAAGGACATGATTCATATGAAAGCAGAATATGAGTTGTCGCTAAGGTCTTTGGTGCTCACTGTAAAATCACAGACAAAGAATTCTAGTGAACACACTAGTATCATTTAAAGTTTAGTTATACAGTATCAGGAATAGGGCCCTTAAGTATTTTGTAAGAGTTCGTTGTTCAGTTTAGATGAAAGCCCTCCCCGCTCTCCTGTCCCCTCCCAAGAGTTGAGGTGGACAGAATTTGGTTTCATTGGAGGGAGGTGAGCAGAGAGTAGGACTTTTACTCTTTCCAGTACCAGGAACACACTTTGTAATAACACATGGTACAGCAAACCTATCTAGATAATGTGAATATGCTAAGCTTTCTAATTGCGGAGTATTCACAATCCCACAGTTACCTGTTCATGCAGTAAAGCTTTAGCTGTTACTGTTTTAAGCCGCTGTAAATTACTGCTTTCCTCCTTTTCCCTCCCTCTTTTTTTAACTGGTGCGGGTGCCTGTTAAGAGTAAAATTAGATATGTTGGGTAGGTATTTTCACGTGTTCGGTGTGGAAAACAAAACAAGTACATGCTTTAGAGGCAACAACAATGAAAGCCTTTTGAATTGTGTGTTAATATCATTTAATAAAAATAACTAGTTCTAAAGGTTTGACATTTTTCTTTTGAGATTGGGGCTTGGACCAAAGGCCCTTGGCCTCTCTGGTGAGTGCATACAGGAGGGAACTTCTCCAGGAGCTGAAACTGCTGCTTTGTAAGGAGACCTTGGTTGGAAAACCTAACTTTTCTCCAGCAAAGATCCAACATGACTGTCCAGGCCCGAAGGTGAAACCAACTACAGAATGCAGAGAGAAAAGCCTGGCTGTCTGAAGATGCAGTTGTACTGGCTTTTGGTTTAAGTGTGTATGGGGAAGAGGGTGAGAGTGGCACACACACAGATGCCACCAACCACCGATCTTGTCCCTTCCTCATGACCACTTGCACTTTCCTCTTTTCCAGCCATTCCTTTATTTTAAAAAAACCTTTGTCCTCAATATTCTGTTTTCCAGTTTAATAAAATATGGTTTTCTTTGTTGCGTGGTTGACTCTTAACCCTCTCATATTGATCTTGTCCAGCTGGCCACTTTGACTTCTGCACTTAATATCACGGAGAGCTGTCTGAGCCTGTAGGATCTTCATGGCCTTGTGGGTTTTCTGTTTGATCCTTTGTATAACTATGTAATGGGTGGGGTAAGACCAGGATGTTCAGAGAGTGATTGGTGATGAAGTGGGGCATACTGTATGGATAATTATTTGTATCTTCTAAAAAGTATACAATTGTAAACCAAGAAGCATTTTTTAAAGCAAGCACAGAATTGGGGGAAGGTGTGATAGGCCAATTCTTTCCTCACATCTACCCTCCTTGTTTCATCTAGGTAATCTGTCGTGTGGAAGCCATACGTAACCCTTCGCTCTTACCTCGTCCCATCTATTCTTCATAATCTAATGAGGCTCAATAAATGGAATGTTGGCTTTAAGGGGAAAAGAGGGATAGTCACTGCATCTGGGCCAGGCCTGGGTCACTGGCAGGGTAGGAGGCTCTAAATAGCAGCCCTGATTACATAAAGGTGCATGTATATGTGTCATAAAACACTTTGGAAATAGCAGCAGCCTAGGGACACACCCAGCAGGTAGGGTACACCAGTGTATTGGCTGCTTCTGGAATCTAGCTTGTTCTATCTTCCTTACCTCTTGGGACCTCAACTTGTCCAGCTAATTTCTAATTCTGCCACCAAGAAAGCAACAGCATGTAGACCCTCATTGGCCTTTCTGGGCATGTTATTGAATATGTATAGTTGCCTGTTCCTAAACTGTTTAAACACAGATGAGTTACCTTGTGTGTAGACATAGTAAGGCTGGGTCTTGGAGTATTGGGGTGCTCTTAAAGTTGAGAAGTGAACCTTAGTTACATATTTTCTTCTATAGTCAGGCTGGGTCTTGGAGTGTTGGGGTGCTCCTCATACTTGATGAGTAGCCAGACAAGTCTGATCAGCTGCTGTTCACAATTGTTGAGTAATAACTCATTGAAGCTGCATAGACAAGGCTACTGGAGGGTCACTGAGAGAGAGACACTTTGGTAAACATACTGTTCTCTTCCCCCTGTGTAGAAGAGAAACTTTTGGGGGGGGTCCCAGCAATTGAACTCAGGACCTTGTGTTTACCAGGGAGGGGCTGCACCACTGAGCTATATCCCCAGCTCCAATATTTTTTAAGGAAGCTTGTGGTAAAAATACCAGTTACTTCAGTGCTGAGGGATGAGAGAAGATGCTTAGTTGTGAGTTTGAGAGGAAACGTTTAAGGCCACTGAGGTCTATTTAGAGATTCATCATTACAGTTACTTTATGGTTTTTGTTGTATGTGTATGTTTGCTGGGGCTTAAGCCCAGTGCCTTAGTACATGATAAGCACTTACTCTACCACTGAGCTACGTCCTCAGCACTTCCATTTGTTTTATATTTTTTAACCCTTCCCTGTGTTCCCACTTAGACAAAGTCAGGGTTGAGGTTACAGATAGGAGATACGGGTGGAGGGGCTGGTGAGCTCTGCAGTGCCAGCTGTGGAGCAGACAGCATTTTTGCTTGTGTGTTTGACTCAAAAGGGTGTTGGCCAAACCAGTCTGCCCTTGACCTGTTCAGGTTCATAGCACATTTTCCAGCAAATTTACTTCCTTATTCCTATTGTAGCCCTTATTTTTGAAAAACACTCAAGTCCTTTTGCAAGTAATCTGTAGAAAAGAGTGGACTTGAAATCTTTTACATTCTTATTGGAGTATTTCAGTTGGGATGGATAGGAAGATTGACGACATCCAATTCTTTGGTTTCCCATCTCTGTAGGTCTGGAGTCCTTCACATCTACGTGAGGACCACTTAAGGTAACCAGTTGTCGCCAAGAGCAGAAGTTAGTATGGGGTTAATTTGAAAGCTTGGTTATTGAGAATTGGGCCTTAGTTACATATTTTCTTCACTAGACCTATCTAGAACTTTCCTTGAGAATACGTTGTCCTTCAGTTTAGTACTGAACCTACTTTGACATATCTGCACTGGATCTTGTGTTTAAATTTACGTATTTTCCTCAGGGCCTTGATGTGCCAAATTGGGGTTCATAAGTGGGGGTGTCATTCTGCTACAGACTTGAGATTTCTTGAGGAAAGGAAATCTTAAGACTTAGGTGGGCCCAAAGCTTTCTTTTTGAAGCTAAAATTCAGTTTATCACCATGTCTCTAGCAGGAAGCTCTTCCCTCTTTATTAACAGATTTGGCTGGGCTTTCTGGTATTGTGGAATCTTAAGGCAGAATTAAAAGCTTGGCTGCATCTCAGATCTTCCAATTATATTACTAAGAATTTTGTTTTTCATAGGCCTAATATTGGTACCACCTCCTGTCCCATTAGCCACATGGCTAATTCTATAGGCTTCAGAAGAATTTGGTGGACTGAGTGTAGCTCAATGGTAGAGCACATGTCTACCATGTACAAGGCCCTGGGTTCCCATCGCAGCACCAGAGGAAAAAAGCGTTTGGTGGCAATGACATAAATGTATTTTATCTCATTTCTCTTTCTCCCTTCCCCCTCCCTCCCTCCAATATCTTCTTCCTTTTTCATGCAGGTGTGGGGCAGTTGTGCCTAAGAGCTAAGATAGATTTGGAGGTATGTGCTCGTCCTGATAAATGGAAAATGTAATTTTCCTTCAATGGAGAGTATTCTTACATGTAATTTAAAGCTATAAAAAATATGTCATCAGCTGGGCATGGTGGTGCACAACTGTAATCCCAGCACTCAGGGAGGCTGAGGCAGGAGGATTGCTGTGAGTTTGAGGTTCACCTGGGCTACATAAGCAAGTTTAAGGCCAGCCTGCACTACATAGAAAGTCCAATAAATAAATAAATAAAAATCATCAACCAAGGCTTTAGCCAACTTGGGATACCTGTTCTAAAAGTGCAGTAAAGCTGAGACTATCCTAAACTTTGCCTCAATTTCTAGGATACTCTTTTTTTTGGTACCTGGGATCGAACTCACAACCTCACACCTGCCAGGCAGGTGCTTAGGCCGCTGAGCTAAATCCCCAGCCCTATTTTTTGAGACAGGGTCTCACAATGTAGTTCAGGCTGGCCTTGAGCTCACTTTGTAGCCCAGGCTGGTCTCAAACTCACAACGATCCGCCTCCCTCAGCCTCCAGAGTGCTGGGATAGGATGCCCTTAAGGTTCCCCTTTCCCTATACTTCTGTGGAAATCTTTGTGTTGCTTCCTTCACACTTCTTTTCCTTTTAGTCTGGCAGAGAAAAGTTAGGAGATGCTTTTCTTGGTTTTTATTGGATTCACCTCTTCATCCTATTTAAAGGCCTTTTGGACAAATATCAGAGTCAAGGAAAAGGAAGCAGTGCTACCATAATGGCACTTCGTGACTAATCAGGCCAGTGAGACATAGCATAAATAACTGAGATTTTGGATTCAGATAGAATGGGACTTAACTTCTCTAAGAATAATTTTCCATGTTTGAAGGGGAGAGTAAGAATACCACTTGACAAAGTTGAGTTTTAGGAATTAGTGATAGCATAGCATAGTAGGTGCTCAGTCATATTCTGGCAAGCAAAGTTGGCATGTGGTAGGGTGGGCAGTGAAAGTTTCAGAGATATTTGCCAGGCAGAAATTACTGAGTTAAAAATTTGGAGGCTGAGCCAGGTTTGGGGGCCCACACCTGTAATGCCAGGACTCAGGAGGCTGAAGCAGGAGAACTGCCACAAGTCTAAGGCCAGCCTGGACTACATAATGAGACCCTGTCTCAAAAAAAAAAAAAAAAATTCTGAGGCTGACACATATGGTAGACATTGTACTAGAACCAATTCTGAATTGGCCTTAGCTGGCTTGTGCTTCTTGCTTGCTACAAGGGATAGGATGGAATAACTTGACATTCCTTCTTTCCTTCCACTGCATCACAAGTTACATAGGTGGTGATGTGGCTGATCAGTCTGCATCACATCAGCACCCAGCTCAGTGCATTGCACTCAGTAAGCATCAGTAAATGTCTAAAGGGTGAGTGTAGGGAGCTGCCATCTCAGGCTGGCCTACTTATTCCATCTATGATCCTAACAAAAGGATAAGATAGAATGATTAAATAAATTGTGCCTGTGTCCTTTGGGATGTCAGTACAGTTACTACATAATTCAATAATTTATTGAGCATCTACCAGTCTGTTGCCCACAATAAAACTTTCTCCTATCCTTTTTGTGCAGGGCCACAAGCAAAGCCCTGCCTGCCATTGTCACCTTTTCTCAAGTCATCTAAAAATTCTATTTTCTCCTGACCACATACACAAACACAGGTAATCTTCGCCACAGTCTTGTCTTTCTCTTTGTATTTCAGGATGTCTAACATACCAGAAGATGGAGCCAAGATCCTATGACTCAACTACCCTCCCCAGAAACAACAACTGGCCTCTCTGGAAACCTAAATTAAACAGCTTTCTTTGACAGCTATTCCTCCACAACCCTGATTGCATCACCACTGAAATTTGAGAACCAACTCTAACCATCCCTACCCCCAGGTGAGGGGACTAACTGGGAATTACTGAGAGCCTCAATTGCCCTCAGTTCATTTCCCTTCATACTTTACTACAAATCTAGCAGTGTTTGTATTTTTGCTATAAAATCAGTCATTATCCCTATATTTAACAGAGAGGAAAGAAAACAGATCTGGGATAGAAATGAAAGGTAAAATGCTTATGCGGGGAGCAGACAGCTAGAGTGAGGCACCTTTTTTTCTGAGGGGGGATATATATATATATATAATTATTAATATTATAGTACTAGAAAAAGTAGGGTAGATACATGCAAGTCCTGGATTTAGAAGCCAGTGTTAACATTCACTCTTTGTTCTGTGTTTTGTTTGAGACAGAGTCTCACTATGTAGTTCAGGCTGACCTTGACGTACTCTGTAGTCCAGGCTGACCTCGAACTCATGATGATTCTCCTGCCTCAGTCTTTGGAGTGTTATGATTACAGGCCTTTGCAACCACCCCTGGCAGTGCTTGCTTTTTTTTTTTTTTTTGGTACCAGGGATTGAACTCACAACCTTGGGCCTGCCAGGCTGGCACTTATGCCACTGAGCAAATTTCCAGCCCTATTTTTTTGAGACAGGGTCTCACTATGCAGTTCAGGCTGGCCTTGAACTCACTTTGTAGCCCAGGCCAGTCTCGAACTCACAATGATCTTCCTGCCTCAGCCTCTGAGTGCTGGGATTAAAGGCGTGGGCCACCACGCCCGGCTCCAGCACTTATTTTTTGGCCTTAACATTTCTGAACTTAATTTCCATATCTATAAGATTAATCTCTAAAGTCCTTTAAGTACCCTGAATATGAACAAACTCTGAAAAGTGACCTCTGCAGACTCGCCACTCCAACTTTATTTTATTTTATTTTCTTAAGACAGAGTCTTG
>RJWM01012023.1:29890-57982 GCA_004363535.1 Dasyprocta punctata
ACTCGGGAGGCTGAGGTAGGCGGAGCGTTGTGAGTTCGAGGCTGGCCTGGGCTACAACGCGAGCGCAAGGCCGGCCTGAGCTGCATAGTGCGACCCTGCCTCAAAAAACCAGGGCCGGGAGTTTGGCTCAGCAGCTTAAGTGCCTGTCTGGCAGGTGCGCGGCTGTGAGTTCAATCCCCGGTGCCGCAAAAAAAAAAAAAGACAGAGTCTTGCTATGCAGTGCAGGCCAGCTTTGAACTTACTGTGTAGCCCAGGCTGGCAATCCTCCTGTCTCAGCCTCCTGAGTGCTGGAACTAAGGCGTGGGCCACCATGCCCCGTCGTGGTTTCAACATTAAAACTGTTACCCAATTATAATGGCCTATTGCTGTTGTCATTATCAAGCATTATGCTAGACGATTTGCATAGTTTACCTCAACTACCGGGAGTGCTGCTTTTATTCTCGTTTTATATGTGAGCAGTTAGAGAAATTAAATAATTTACAAAAATTACTTAGTTTATGGTAGATCCAGGATTTACATTAGGTCTGCCTGGTTCTAAAGTCTATGTTCTTAACAGTTTCCTACATGCTTTAAACATAAGATATAAGAAAATTTTTGGTTAAAGGGAAATGACTGAATACCATTTCCGGTCTGTTTTTCTCAAACTCTTGTCCTCAAGGTTTGTGCCGCTGACTTCACGGCCGCCGGACACCTTGTGCTACTTCGGAGCTTTCAACTGAGATGCGGCGGGTTTCCCGATCGCAGATATGTGTAACAATTCCCATCTTCCGGTCGCCGGAACCACTCTACCCGCTGCTCCTGCTGTGGTGGGGTGTGCCCCTTCGGAGTTCCTGGAGGTGGTGCCAGACCAGAGTGGCAGGTGTAGTAACCAATAGACACGGATGTTGCTGGAGTAGAAGCCAATGAGGAATATGGTGAAGAGAGGCGGCGGTAATCTGAGGTTGTAGGCGCTGATTCGGAGGAATATGGGGCTGTATCAGAGGTGGCGACCTCTCCAGCTCTGGCTTCGGCTCCCGGGGTTGCAAGCCTACAAGCTACATACTTTGCATGAGGTACCCAAAAGTTCCGAACCATCGGACCCAGCCCAAGCCAGTAGCCATTACTCCCCTCCCCTGCACTCCGAAGTTCTCAGACAAGGGTACCCCAGTTCTCAGTTGGCCATCTGCTTCTCGAGTCAGAGGTCGGGCGTCAGGAGGGAGCTCCTTAGGGAGAGTAGTGTCCATTAGGACCTCTTTTAAAACCTGTATCACCCAGCCCCCATTAAGAGGGTTAAGGTCTCTTGAATATTAAAGGAATTATGAGACCTGTGTTAACACCTAACATATCTTTCCCCTCAGGCGTCTGTGCCGACCCCTCCACATTGGTTGGTAGAGCGACATGGACTTTTTGAGGAGCTGTGGGCTGCTCAGGCAACGAGGCTAGCAAGCACTGCACAGAAGGAAGCCCGGACTATTAAGGTGTCCCTTCCTGGAGGCCGGAAAGTGGATGCTGTGGCATGGAACACAACCCCTTACCAACTAGCCCGGCAGATGAGGTATCTAACCCTGCCCTCACTTCTCTGCAGAACTTGGTCTGCTTGTTTATTTCATCCCCAGCAAGATAGCATTCCCTAAGAATTTGTTTTATGTTCATTAGTTTCAGTCTGTCTTGTATTATCTATTGGACAAATAAATAGATTTTACTGTTCTGGAAGCTCATTTCCCCTTTACAAATTTAGGATTACCAGGGGATTAACTTCTCTCTTCTCCCGTGAGTTATAACCCTGACATTTTCTTCATCCTTACCTCCACTGCTGAAGTTTAACACTGGCAGATACTGCCCTGGCTGCTGAAGTGAATGGAGAACTTTTTGACCTGGAGCGGCCCTTGGAGACAGATACTGACCTCAGATTTCTGACGTTTGATTCCCCAGAGGGAAAAGCGGTAAGTTCCTTCCATAGAGAGTACCATGGCTAGTAAACTTAGAGGTATTTAAGCAAGAAATTCTAACATTTCTTTTCCCTCAGTTTCTCTATTTTGCAGTTGGGAGCAAGTCCTACCATCTGTTTCTGGCTGACCTGGAAATTTATGATAAGTTTTTACTTAGCCTTAATCTTGAAAGCATAGATCATTTGTGCTAGTGAAAGAAAGTGATAGTAAGTTGAAAAACAGAAGTATAATGTGACCCGGGCGCAATGGCGCACGCCTTTAATCCCAGCAATCGGGAGGCTGAGGTAGGAGGAGTGTTGTGAGTTCAAGGCTAGCCTGAGCTACAACGTGAGCACAAGGTCAGTCTGAGCTACATAGTACGACCCTACCTCAAAAAGCCAGGGCTGGAGTTTGGCTCAGTGGCTTAAATGCCTGTCTGGCAGGCGCGACCTTGTGAGTTCAATCCCTGGTGCTACAAAAAAAAGACAAAAAAGAAAAAGAAACCGTAGGACTAAAAGGAGACAGAGGGTTGGGGGCAATACTCAGGGAAAAAGCACTTGCCTAGGATGTGCAGGGCCCTAGGTTCATTCCCCAGGACCACCAAAAGAACAAAAACAAAACAAAAAAGATAGTCTACCTTGAAACCCTAATTTATAGGAACAGCAAAAGAAGACTATTAGGCCTGCTTCTGTGCTCCATGACTAGGAAGCGCCAGACTAAAGAAGGTAGCCATAGCTTCTGTTCAGTGAAACAAGAAAGGGCACTGGCCTCTACTTCTTTTTCTGTTGTCTTTAATTTTTTTTAACCGTTTAATGGGACCTTTCAAAGACTAGTTTCTCCATTTTTTTTTTTTTTTTTTTTTTTTTTTTTTTTTTTTTTTGGTGGCACTGGGGATTGAACTCACAACCTCGCGCCTGTCAGACAGGCGCGTAAGTCACTGAGCCAAACTCCCGGCCCTGGTTTTTTGAGGTAGGGTTGCACTGTGTAGCCCAAGCCAGTCTTGAACTCACAGCGCTCCTCCTACCTCAGCCTCCCAAGTGCTGGGATTAAAGGCGTGAGCCACCACGCCCGACCCTAGTTTCTCCATTTTATAGTAATTATTCTTTAAAAAAAAATCATAATAGTTTTCCTGCCAGTGTCTCTGAGGTAAAGATCAGATATCTAGGAGTTAAGGAAAGACTATGCATTCATAATTTTCTTGTGAATTCAGGTGTTCTGGCACTCTAGTGCCCATGTCCTGGGGGCCGCAGCTGAACAATTCCTGGGTGCTGTTCTCTGCCGAGGTCCAAGTACAGAACATGGCTTTTACCATGATTTCTTCATGGGAAAGGAGCGGTGAGTAGTGAGGCAAGGAATAAGAAGAATTCATTCTGGGGTGGTTTCTGAGACTCTTCTGGCGCTTCAGCTATGTTTAATTTAAGGAGAAAGCTAATGAGGTCTCATCTGTGATACTGGTACAACTCCATTAGGTCATGTCCCTCTTCTAACTCTGCTTAAAATTTATCTTTAGTCTTCATAAATTTTCAAATCTTACTTCGTCCCTTCATTTCTGTTGTTCTAATTTTGTCTGTCTAGATTCTTGCACCCAGCTTTTAACTTCATACATATCCCAGGCATGGTGGTGGACACCTATAATTGCAGCACTTGGGAAACTGAGGCAGAAGGATTGCCATAAATTTGAGGCCAGCCTGGGCTACATAGTGTGTTCAAGGCCAGTTTGAAACCCTGTCTCAAAACAAACAAAGAAAAACTTATTGAATAGTTTTCCTCCAGCTATGAAATCTATCCCTTAGGCTAGAGATATGGCTCAGTGCTGAAGCAATTGCCTAGCCTTGCAAAGCCAAAGGGTTGATCCCCAGCAGTGAACACACACAGAGATCTCTTCCTGGTTTCTTTTTTTTTTTTTTTTTGTGGTACCAGAGATTGAACTCACAACCTCAAGCCTGCCAGGCAGGCATTTATGCCACTGAGCTAAATCCCCAGCCCTATTTTTTTGAGACAGGGTTTTACTATGCAGTTCAGACTGGTCTTGAACTCACAATGATCCTCCTGCCTCAGCCTCCTGAGTGCTAGGATTACAGGCATGCACCACCACGCCCAACTTCTTCCTGATTTCTTATTCATGTTTTCCCTGAGTTTTATCAGTCTCTGCCAATACTTGTAGGTTATTTTTCTTGAAGTATAAAATTCCCCCCTTAACCAACTGGTGTATCACTCTGTGATGCTTCTTAGAGAAAATAATCCAGCAACTCTGCTCTTTCCAGTACAGTTCAGGGCTCAGAGTTACCTATTTTGGAGCAAATTTGCCAGAGGATTGCAGCTGATGCACAGCCCTTCCGCAGACTGGAGGCTTCCCAGGATCAGCTGCGCCAGCTCTTTAAGGTGGGTAACAGTGCGGTTTTAGGAGAAAGACTGAGCTTTGAGGAAGGGGCAGTTCTTTCTCAGGACATTTTTATAGGAGTAAAAACTTGATTTTCTTCTTGCCATCCATTTTTCTTCCAGGATAACCCCTTTAAGCTTCGTCTGATTGAGGAGAAAGTGACAAGCCCAATAGCAACAGTGTATGGGTGAGCTCTGCCATACTGAAGAACAGAGGGTGGGGCAGGGAAGCAGCAGAGAGGCCTGAAAGCCAAAAGGGAAGAGGAGTGGATGGTGATCTCTTGCTTCAGGAAAAGAAATGAGAAGAACTGATTTTTTTTTTTTTTTTTTTTTTTTGAGGCATGGGGGATTGAACACACAACCTCATGCCTGCCAGGGCAGGCACTTAAGCCACTGAGCCAAACTCCCAGCCCTGATTTTTTTTTTTTTTTTTTTTTTTTTTTTTTTGAGGCAGGGTCACACTATGTAGCTCAGGCTGGCCTTGCCGCTCGCCTTGTAGCCCAAGGCGCCCTCAAACTCACAACGCTCCTCCTACTTCAGCCTCCCGAATGCTGGGATTAAAGGCGTGCGCCACCACGCCAGGCTCCGAGAAGAATTAATTTTTATCTGACATTGTTCTCTCTATCTATTAGAATAGTTCCTTCCGCTTTGCCTCCTCCATCAGCTAAAGACCATGAAAGAAAAAGAGTCAGGTATGGTGGCACATGCCTATAATCCCAGCATTTGGGAGGCTGAGGCAGGAAGATCACCTTGATTTCAAGGCTAACCTGAGCTACATAAGCAAGTTCAAGCCAGCCTGCACTACATAGCCAGATTTTGTCTTTAAAAAAAAATAAAAGAGAGAAAGCAAGACATTCAGGACAGTTTTCTAGAGACCACTGACCTCTGCTCTCCCTCAGGTGTGGCACGTCGATTGACCTTTGCCGGGGACCCCACCTTCGGCACGCTGGACAGATTGGAGTACTGAAGCTGCTAACGGTCAGTTGGGAGGCTGTCATTAGGGCAAGGCTTCTGTTTTCATAGGAGCAAGCAGAAGGATGGGAAGGCAATCCTGTCCCCTAGACCTTGGTCTGCTGTCATGGCTAAGGAAGAAGTCCAGAAGAAGATACTTGGTCCCCACACTCTAGAATATCCCAGTTTGATGACAGATGGTAGATACCCTGCTAGGGCCCAGAAGCCAAGTTAGTTATTTATTTACTTATTTGTGATGCTGGGGATCGAACCCAGCTTCTTGTACATTTGAAGATAGAATTCTACCACTGATCCGTATCCCCATTCCCCAAAAGCCTATTTAAATTTCCTAGTCTGAAGCTGGGCATGGTGGCGCATGCCTTTAATCTCAGCACTCGGGAGGCTGAGGTAGGAGGAGCGTTGTGAGTTCGAGGCTGGCTTGGGCTACAACGCAAGCGCAAGGCTGGCCTGAGCTACATAGTGCAACTGTGCCTCAAAAAACCAGGACTGGAGCCGGGCGTGGTGGCGCACGCCTTTAATCCCAGCACTCGGGAGGCTGAGGTAGGCGGAGCGTTGTGAGTTCGAGGCCGACTTGGGCTACAGCGCGAGCACAAGGCCTGCCTGAGCTACATAGTACGACCCTGCCTCAAAAAACCCAGGGCCGGGAGTTTGGCTCAGCAGCTTAAGTGCCTGTCTGGCAGGTGCGAACCTGTGAGTTCGATCCCCGGTGCCGCAAAAAAAAAAAAAAAAAAAACCAGGACTGGGAGTTTGGCTCAGTGGCAAGGTTGAGAGTTCGATCCCTGGTACCATGAAAAAATAAATAAATAAATAAATAAATTCTCTAGTCTGACATTAGTGTTAAGAGAGACATAGCCATAAAGAGAAAACAGTGCTGTGGGTTTAGCTCAGTGGCACAGTTCCTGCCTGACAAGCATGAGGTCCTGAGTTCAATTCCTGGGATCAAAAAAAGAAACAAAAAGAAAAAACAGAGAGAGGCAGCCAGAAATGGTGGCACACACCTGTAATTTCAGTAGTGGAAGCCCACCGTGTACAATTTATTTATTTATTTATTTATTTATTTATTTATTTATTTATTTTGTGGCACTGGGGATTGAACTCAACCTTGCACCTGCCTGACAGGCGCATAAGCCGCTGAGCCAAACTCCCAGCCCTGGTTTTTTGAGGCAGGGTCGCACTGTGTAGCTCAGGCCAGCCTTGTGCCTGCGTTGTAGCCCAAGCTGGCCTCGAACTCACAACACTCCACCTACCTCAGCCTCCCGAGTGCTGGGATTAAAGGCGTGCGCCACCGCGCCCAGCCCGTGTACAATTTAATGACTTAGCAAGACCCTGTCTTAAAAAAAAAAAGTTCAAGGGCCCTGAGTTCAATCCTCTATCACTCCCACACCACCCCACCAGAAAAGAAGAGGGAGAGAAACATGGAGCTACGGGATGTGAGCAGTCAATGCAGGGCTATATGGGGAGGGAGACAGGGCTACATAGGGAAGCGCTGTGGAGATGAATGAATACTGTTTGGCAGGCACAGGGAGAAAGCTCTATATTAAAAGTGCATGTCTTTTATAAAAATACCGCTTTTCTTTCCGCAGTAAATATATTCTGCTCTTAAAAAGAAAAATAAAAAACACTGCTCTTGACAAAGAGAACTACCAGACAGGATGGGAGCAGAGAACAAAGGAATAGGTAGATACATAGAACAAAAATCCTTAGACTGAAAATTTAGCTCTACATTAGTCCTCAGTATGTACCCAGAGAAGTATGTGGGTTTGGCTTATAGAGAGACTTTTTCTGTCCTCATCACAGTCCAGGAAGTTTATATTTGTAATCCTATGGAAAAGTTATTGGAATTCTAGCAAGTTAATTCCAATCTGCCACTTCCAGTGTAACCCACGGCAAGAATAAAGATACTAAGGCATACTTATAATTATGGGAAATCAAAGGGTCCTAAGCCTGGTCAAGATGAAGGTTCATTAGAACAAAGGTTTTATTAATTCTCCATAAGGGGAGTGACTTGGAGATGAGTGATTGTGAGAGTGGCAGGAAATACGTGAGTGCCATGAGCTGGGCTAGGTCAGAGGCCCAAGATCACCTCTGCAATATGCAGAGGGAAAGAAATGCAGAGAGAGTTATCTGCATAGCACAACTGAGGTAGTATCTAATATTTTGAAGTTCATGCTTCAGCTCTGATACCCAATCTTTTTTGCCCTGGGAAGTCATAGCCTCTTACTTTCAAGGCTCAGCCCCAGCTAACAGCGTGGAGCACATGCTCTTCTTCCCCCCTGGGAGTCATGGAACGAGGAAACACCAACTATCACATCAGCTCCTCAGCCAGCCCAATTTACCTTGCTTAAAGCCAATTAAAAGGACAAAGAGTTGGTATGTACTAGCCAGCTCAGTACATACCAACACAAAATGAGGATAGTTGCTCTTCTTTCAAGGAGAGTCTTCCAGGTGGTTCCCCACATTGGCTGACCTTACCCATTTTCTCCTTCTGTAAAATAGTTCCTGTATTATCAGTGAATCTATATCATAGAGACAATGAAGACTGACACAAAAGAAAGTGCTATAAAATGTAGTTCTTGCTGGGTGTGGTAGCACATACCTGTAATGACAGTATTTGGGAGGCTGAGGCAGGAGGATTTCAAGTTCAAGACCAAACATGGGCTACAAAATGAGTTTAATACCAGCCTAAACTACCTACTCTGTCTCAAAAAACAGAAACAAACCTAAAAAAACAAGTTCTTATTAGCATTATTTAATATTAAAAGAGTAAGTTTTAAAATTTCATGTGATTAGAAATAGGATTCATGGAAAGAAGGCTGACTTTTTCTAGGAGTTATATGGAATATTCATAAGGGGATGGATAAACTGACTTTTACCTGGAGTTTAGTTATTCCTCCAAGCATTCATTGATTAGAAAGGGAAGGAACTAAGTACAGGGGTACTGGTAGGGCAATGAGAATGGGGAAAGAAAGAAGTGGCCAGGTAAGAATAGACTTGACCAAGACTTAACACAGGAACCCACCCCAGCAAATCCACGGCTGTAAATATGGCCAGAGGGGTCCAGAGGGAGAACTCCCATCTTTCCAGTGGTGGGGTGATGACAAGCGAGGTGGGATGGGACCAGCTTGAAAGGGGTAAATCTGTGCCACTTTACACTGAATATATCATGCGACTTGAAAGAGTCAGGTACCTTCGTCCTCTTCTTTCCCTTGATTCCCTCTATCTTCCTGCAGAGTTCCTCAGCCTTGTGGAGATCTTCAGGGAGTCTAGAGGCGCTGCAGAGAGTGTCGGGGATTTCCTTCCCCACAGTGGAGTTGCTGAGGGCGTGGGAAGCACAGAGGGAGGAAGCAGAGTCTCGGGACCACAGGCGCATTGGAAGGGTACAGAGCTCGGGAAGAGGGTAGGGTGGTGATGTGGGGTGGAGAGAGATGGCGGAACCTGAATGCAAGGTTGCAAGCAGGTTCAGTAATCTCTGCAGCTCTGTCAGTTGTGTCTTCAAATTTCAAAGTCCCCTGCCCGACCTTGAAATGACGGTCGCCCTTCTGTCCCTAGGAACAGGAGCTCTTCTTTTTCCATGAATTTAGCCCTGGGAGCTGCTTCTTCCTGCCACGTGGGACCAGGGTGTATAATGCCCTGGTGGCATTCATCAGGGTAAGGGAGACCCAAGTCCAGGGGAAAAAGGAAAAGGAAGGGCTGAGGCCTAAAAGCCATGGTGTTTAAAAGAGGGAAATAGGAAGCATAAACTGTAAAGTGCTGGTGGTCTTCAGTGAGGTGCTGCAGTTGTGTGGCAGGAACAGGACACAAAACAACTTGTGGCTGAAGTCAGCACAGTCTGAGTTCCCAGGAGAATCAGCCAGCTATCTTCCTGCCGTTTCTCCTTCAAGTGATGTTAACCTTCTACATCTTGCCACCTCTCCAGGCTGAGTATGCCCGCCATGGTTTTTCAGAGGTGAAAACCCCCACACTGTTTTCTGCGAAACTGTGGGAACAGTCAGGGCACTGGGAGCACTACAGGGAAGACATATTCACCCTGCAGCCCAAGGGCTCCGACAGGCCTGCCAGCTCCCAGAGTGACCACCTTGCCAGGCCTCCTAGGGAGACACTCGCCCTCAAGCCCATGAACTGCCCTGCACACTGGTGAGCTGGGAGCCAGGACAACTGGGTCCTCCTGGGGCTGGGAAACAGGTTGGAAAGAGTAGTAGAACATCTGATTTGAGTCTAGAATCTGATCTCCAGCCAACCTGGTGGATTTGGGGAAATCATTCTGCCTCTTGAGTCTCAGTCTCCTTACAGGTAACTTAGGTAGAGAGAATGCTAGCTGGAGGTGCAGGGAATATGGGGGAGGAGCAGTCAGGCGCTGGTTCTCCCTGTGCCCCTGACCCCTCCCCACTTCAACCTCAGCCTGATGTTCGCCCACCGGCCCAGATCCTGGCGGGAGCTGCCTGTGCGACTAGCTGACTTTGGAGCCCTGCACCGAGCCGAGGCCTCTGGCAGCCTGGGGGGACTGACTCGACTTTGGCGCTTCCAGCAAGATGATGCACACATCTTCTGTGCACCTGATCAGGTGGCCCTTCCTGGCCCTGCCAGAGCATCTCCTGACCCACCTCTAATTCTCTTAATGAACCTCCAAACATCTGTGATCTTCAGTTGCCCTCTGCATATCATAAAGTTCTGCTACCTCTGCCCGCAGCTGTCCTCCGCTTCCCCTCTGTACTTTCACTCTTTTCCCCCAAACCACCATCATCCCAGCTCTCCAGCTAACACGTCCCTCACCCTCCCTTATTTTCTGCCCCCAGCTGCAAGCAGAGATTCGAGGCTGTCTTGATTTCCTCCACTCTGTCTATGCTGTCCTTGGCTTCTCCTTCCGCCTGTCACTGTCCACCCGGCCATCTGGCTTCCTGGGGGAGCCTCACCTTTGGGACCATGCTGAGCAGGTAAGCAGGCTGGAGGGAAGCCAAGATAAACCACTCTGCAGTGGGGGTGGGAGTGAGGGTGGTAACCAGGATCCTCCCATGGAGACACTGGGCACTGATGAAGGGTGTTGCTCATGAAGCCCCAGGCGACGTGTCCCTTTTGTCTCATTCCTTCCAAAGGTCCTTCAGCAGGCCTTAGAGGAGTCTGGAGAACCTTGGGACCTTAAGCCTGGAGATGGTGCCTTCTATGGGCCTAAGGTAAGCTGAGGACCCTGCTTATAGTATTTATTCATATTTGGTTTTTGTCGGGGAGGCGGGTTTCAGAGGGTCTTGCTATATAATGCGGGCTGGCCTTGAACTCGCTTATGTAGCCCAGGCTGGCCTCAAACTCACGGCAGTCTTCCTGCCTCCAACTCCCAAGTGCTGGGATTACAGGTGTGTACCACCATGCCCAGCTCATACTTTGTTTTGTTTCACTAAATATTTAGTATATGCAAAGAAATAACTTAAAAGTTGTGTAGAATATAAAGAAGAATGTTATATTCCCTGCTGCCACGGAATTTATAGTCTGATGAAAGCTGCAGAAGGTAAATAGGCCATATCAGTGCTTTGGGTCAGTGCTACATTAAATACTAAGAGAGCACAAGGAGTTACATTGCTCAGAACATGGGAGGGGCTTTCTGTAAGAATCACTGTCCAGCTGGGCATGGTAGCACACATCTGTGATCCTAGCCCTGGGGAGGCTGGGGCAGGAGAATCACCATGAGTTCAAGCTTAGCCTGGACTACATGTTGAGTTCAAGGGCAGCTTGGAATATACCAAGACCCTGTCTCAAAAAACAACAAAAAACAAGAATCACTCTTCAGTCCAAAGCTGTCATTGTTGCCTGAGTAAAGAACTGTTTCAGGAGGGAACAGTGTAGGGTGGAGCCTGTAGGTAGGGGTGAAGTCTGCCAAGGTCATTTAGAAGAAGTGAAAGAAGTTGATGGTGAGTGGTGAGTAGCCAAATGTGGTGGCACCTCTAATTTCAGCACCATGGAAGACAGAGGCAGGAGGATCAAGTTCAAACCCAGCCTAGCTACTCAGTGGGTACAGAAAGGGAAAGGACTGATAAGTGTGTCTGCTGGATTCAATAAAAAGGCTATTAGGAACCCAGTGAGGTGATTCACACTTGTAATCTCAGCTACTCCAGAGGCTGAGGCAGGAGGATCACTTGAATTCAAGAGTTTGAAGCTAGCCGTGTTACCAAAAACAAGAAACAAAATAAAATTTAAAAAAACAAGGGAGCCGGAGAGGCAGCTTAGTGACAGAGTTCTTGCCTAACGTAGAAAAAGCTCCAGCTGGGCCTGGTGGCGTACACCTGTAATCCCAGCGTTCTGAGAGGCCGATGTAGGAGGAAAAGGGCTAGAGAAGTAACTCAGTGTGAATGTCCTGGGTTCAATCCCCAGTACCAAAAAAAAAAAAAAAAAAAAAAAAAAACCAAAACACAACTTTGTGTTACTAAGAAGAAAAAAATTTCAAAAAGGCTCAACAGTGCACTTAAGGCTATAGAGATAACAATCAGGGATTAAGTATGTATTATGCACTGGAGTACTTCTCTGCCACAAAGAAAGATAAGTTTGAGCCATTTCTAGATAAGTGGATGCACCTTGAGACCATACCTTGAGAAGTGAAATAAATTGGACACCCATGTTTAAATACTGCATTGTGCCAGGTGTGGTGGTGCATGCATGCCAGTAATCCCAGAGCTCAGGAGGCAGAGGCAGGAAGATTGTTGTGAGTTTGAGGCCAGTCCAAACTACATAGCAAGACCCTGTCTCAAAAAGACAAAACAAAACACCATAAATACCACATTGTTTCTCTGGTATGTGAAACCGAAAGTGTACATAAGGACCAAAATGTATGATAGGTATTGGGAAATTGGAAGAAAATGTTCAAATAAGGAGAACAAAGGAGAGGGAAGGGAAAAGGAAAGAAGGGACAAGAAAAAAAGGAGAATACAAAGAAAAATGGAAACGAGTAGGGGAAGAGTGTTTGAAGGGAAGGGAGGAGAATGAGAAAAAGAAACAAGATATATCATGTACAGGTACAAATTCCCTATGATGAATGTCATCATTATGTATCTCTAAAATAACCAATAACATTTTTAATTACCCCCCAAAAGTATGTGTTACATTAAATCAGTCTAATAAATTGTTTACCAAGATACTGTTTTAAAAATAAAGAGAAAAAGGCTTGAAAATCCCTGAGGCGAACATGGGTGAAGGCTGATTAGGGCAGCCAAAGGATTGCAGGCACAGCCGGGACCAGCCGGGTCTCCAGGCAGCGCCTTGCATAGTGCTGCCAGTCTGTGCTTTGGCATACGTGTGGTAGGTAACAGGGTGGGCAGCACTGAGCATTTCCCTCTGGGCCAAGGAGGTAGGAGGCTGAGGTGCTGCCAGGGTGAGGTTTGGCCACACAGATGTGAAGGAAGAGCGCTGAATGGTACAAGGGAACTGGGACCCAGTCACAGCTGCCTGGGCAGTAAGATGGAGGGAGGGACTGCTGGATGAGAATACAAGAGAGGACTAAAGTAAATTTGAAGAGCCAGGAATAGGAATAACTTGTCACCTCGAAGAACAAGGAAGCTGAATGAGAGTCAGTGTTCGATGGACTGTTTGAGCAGCACAGCTGTGGGAAGAGGTGACAGGATGAAGGGTGCATGGTGAGGGAGGGTTGTAAGGAATTGAGGGGGGCTGGGATATACAGATCCCCGAGTTTTTTCACATTGCTCTTAAGTCCAGGGTGCCACTGCCAGGGTGGGTGACAGAGTGACTTGGAGGGGTAGAGCACCCTGGGTGACATGACTGCATATGTTTGGGGACATGTATGGTAGGACAGCAAGGCGGCTGGCTCTATTCTCACACCTTCCATCTTTCTCCTCCAGATTGATGCACACCTCCAGGATGCCTTGGGTCGGCCCCATCAGTGCGGGACGATCCAATTGGACTTCCAGCTTCCCCTGAGATTCAACCTCCAATACAAGGGGTACAGAACCTGCCCATCCCTTTTCCCTCAACAGTCCATGGGGTGGGTGAACAATCCCCCTGCGTTTGACTGTAAGCACTCAACAAAGTCGTCCACACCCTCCCTCTCCAGGGCTGAATGTTTCTCAAAAAATGGAAGGCAGGTGGTGCTGGGTGCACAGTTTGTGGCACTGCCATCATGCCACCCACTCGTTCCCTTCTCCTTCCCAGGCAGGCGGGAGCCCTAGAGCGCCCAGTCCTCATCCACCGGGCAGTGCTGGGCTCTGTGGAGAGACTGTTGGGAGTGCTGGCTGAAAGCTGTGGGGGGAAATGGTGAGATCCCAATGCTCCATTTCTCCTCTGGCCCCCAAAACAAATAGTTCCTACTCCAAGTCCTGTCCCTTTATATCCAGCTGTTTCCTTCTCACATCTGCTTCGTGAAGCCACACTTCTGCCCACTGCCAAAATGAGTAATGTGTTGCCCTGTTCCCTCCTAACCAGGCCCCTATGGTTGTCCCCGTTCCAAGTTGCAGTCATCCCTGTGGGGACTGAGCAGGAGGAATATGCCAGGGAGGTGAGGAGCTGGGGTGGGAGCAACCGAAATGTGGTGCCTAGCACTGGGCAGGATGAGGCCCTGCAGGGTCGGGATGGGCACAGCTCTTAGAGCCACAAATTGGGCTCAAGTGGCAGCTGTCCTGTACACTAGAAATTCTGTATCTGAAAAATGAGCCAAGCTGGCATGCTGACACACACCTATGACCCTGGCACTTTGGGAGGCTGATGCATGAGAATTACAAATTTGAGTCTCACCTAGGCAACTTGTTGAGATCCTATATCAAAATTTAAAAAGGGGGCTGGGGTTATAACTCAGTGCAGTAGCCCTCGGTTTAATCCCCAGTACTTGCCCCCAAAAAAACTAATTTCTGCCTTGTAGATATGTGGAAAAATTAACAAATGTTAAATACTGACATGGCACAAAAATGGGCTTAGGTAAATGTTGGTTTTATTTGGCATTATTTTTTTGGTGGGGAGGGCATCAGGAATAGAACCCAGGACCTCACTTTCCAGCAGGTACTGTGCTGCTGAGCTATATCGCCAGCCCAATGGTTTTATTTTTTCTTTTGTGTGTGTGGGTGGATGGTGAGACAGGGTCTCATTTATACAGGTCAGGCTGTCCTCAAACCCATGGCAATCTTCCTGCCCCAGTCTCCTGAGTGCTGGGATTATAGGCATGGACCACCACACCCAGCTCAATTCTCTTTAAAAAAGGAAAGAACCTTTTCTAAAGAGAATTGAGAATTGAGATGGTTCCAGAATCAAGCAGCTGCCTGCGTGGAGTGGTGGCCAGTAGTAGGCAAAGTCCAGGGAATAGTTGAGGGCTCTTCTAAAGTAGGAGTTAGACAAAAAAGTTGTAGGTTGGGGAGGAAATGTCAGAGTGGAGATTGAGAAGAGGCTTCTAGTGAGAAGAAGAGAGCGCTGAGCTGGAGGTGAGGGTGAGTGTGGTCAGAAGTCTACTTCGTCAGCCTCCCATTCACTTCTTGTCGCCAGATACAACAGAGCCTGCAGGCTGCAGGACTGGCCTGCGACCTGGACGCTGACCCAGGACTGACCCTCAGCCGGAAAGTCCGCCGTGCCCAGCTTGCTCACTACAATTTCCAGTTTGGTAAGAGAGGGGGTCCACCTGGCACCTCAGATCTGGCCCCGATTCTCTCACCTACGCTCTGTGTCCCCTTTCTCTTCCTCTGCTAAGCTTGCCTATGTGCACAGCAGGTTCACTGTGGCTCATTCCCAAGCTGAGGGGAGCCTGACGAGTTTATTTCTACATCCATGTCCATTCACACTCGCTCTCCCCCACAGTCACCTCTGCCCTTGCCATAGTTTCCCTTCTGTTAACCCCACCCTAAGGGGTTTCTGTTTAATTAATTAGCCAAGGGAGCATCAGGGAAAGGGATGGAAGCGTTAAGTCATTAATTAGTCTTGTTTACATCTGCCTGGATGAGTCAGCCCTGAGGGATGACGGAATTTTTTTATGCTGGGGATTAAACCCTGGGCCTTGCACAGGCTGGGCAAGTGCTCTACCACTGAGCTGCATCTCCAGCTCCTACCCTCTTTGTGGCACTAGAGATTGAACCCAGAGCCTTTTCTCTGAGTTATATCCCTAGCCTTTATTTTAAGATAGGTTCTGACTAGGTTTTTTGGGTTGGCCTTGAACTTGGCAGTCCTCCTGCCTTTAGCCTCCTGAGTAGCTGGGATTGCAGGAGTGCATCACCATACCCGACTGTTGAGAGCTCGTGAAAGCAGGGAGCACAGTCTCCTCAGCCAGGCTACCTGAGTCCAGTTTTATACCACTTGCTCTGCCTACACCTAGCACAAGCTGTCCCAGAGTCCCATGGCCTTGCACGTATGTGCCATTCCTGTGGTCTTCCACTGCCCCTAGGGCCTCTTCCCAGACACACATAATTTTTTTTTGTATCATTCTTGATCTGTCATTCTCTGACCAACTCGTATCTCTGACCCTTGGGCTCCTGACTGGAAGTGATAAGGTATGGAGAGCCTGGAACATTTCCTTATCTGCTCAGGATGAGCAGTAAGCTGGAGAGCAGGCACAGCTAAATATATTCTCCTTTTAACTATATTCAGGCTCTTCTTTGCTCTTCCTAAAGATTTGGGTCTTTTAAGTTTCCACAAAAGGAAAGGAAGTAGCCCATGTCAGTGAATTTGCCCTGAGATTCCTAAACCTCCCTTCCTCTTCCTGCAGTGATTGGCCAGAAGGAGCAGAGTAAGAGAACAGTGAACATACGGACTCGAGATAATCGCCAACTTGGGGAGCGGGACTTGACAGCGGCTGTGCAGCGGCTGCTGGAGCTGCAGAATGCCAGGGTCTCCAATGCTGAGGAGGTTTTCTGAGCCTTTGCTTGTAGATGAGGCAAAGATCCATTGGAGCCATCAGCGTCTCCTAACCCAAACCACGTGACAGTCCAGGAGCCTCAGAACTGCCTATGCGCGCTCCCCTGAAGAGCCTTTGTTTGGGAAGGAAACTAGTGTTTGGGTGTAAAGAGAGTAAAATGAAAAAAATAAACTTGAAGCTGTGGGGTACATGTCTTCTTCTCTGACTCCTGAAAAGCAAGTAATAGGAAAGCAGTGTCTTGCTTTGTATTCCTCACTCACCTCATGACACTCCTCCTGCCTCAGCCTCCCAAGTGCTGGGGTTACAGGCATGTTCCTGGCTCTGTCCCTCCTTTGACCTACACTTAGGCCTGTTGCTGAGACAGTGGTCCTATTCTCTACTCTTAACTCCTTAGTACCCTGTTCCCCAAACCGGTCCAGTAAGTTGTCAGATCCCTCTCCCACAGAAGGCAATGTGCAAAGTGAGGTGCAAATTTAGGAGCTCAAAGATCTCTTGCCCCATGATTCTGAGTCAGTTTCTCCTGGGGTCATTCAGATGCTCCCTTCCCATTGCCTCCTTTCTTCTCAGTCCTCAGAGGAGGCTTCCGAGTGACTTTGGGAGGAGCGGCTGCTAGAGGAGGAGCAGTTAGCACTGAGTCATGGCAGGAAGCTGAAGAGGGCGCGATAGCACTAGACTGCATATAAAAGGGGGATGGCCCAGAGCTCACAGCAGCAGTAACAGCAGCCAGAGGAGCTGGCTTACAGGAGCTAGCGCCTCACATCTAGGTCTGCCCAAGACAAGCCAGCTTTTGGGTGGCCCCAGAATGGGGATCATGTCCACAACAGCTGTGATCTTGGCCTATTTGGCAGTCGCTTCTGCAGCCTCTGAGGGAGGTGAGTAGGGGTGGGGTCAGTATTTGGAAGGAGCCTGGCTCCGTACTGGCAGAGCGATCTGGCCCCCCCTTTTCTGAGTTGGCCCAAGCGGGGCTGGGGCACTGGAGCACTGAGGAGGGAGATGGGAGAAGAGAGAGAAGTTCCTAGAGATTGCTGCCAAGAAACTCAGAATTGGACTCAAGTAGACAGCTGAGCAGGAGGTGAATACACAAGAAGGGACCTCTGCCTAAGGAAGATGTAGGTGAGAGGGCTGTGGGCCCGGCGAGTGAGGGAAGCGTCTCCCGCTCCCTGCTTAAAACCGGTTTCCTGAGCAGGGCGTGAAGACACAGGCCTGTAATCCCAGCAGTCAAGGCTGAGGCAGGAGGCTTGCCACAAGTTTGAGGCCAGCCTGGGCTATAATAGTTCAAAGCCAAAATGAACTATATAGTTAGACCTTGTCTCAAAAACCTAAAAAAAATCAGTTTGCTGAGCCAGGGAGGCTTGATTGAGTCACTGGTTAGACTTCATCCTCTATGGTTCAGGTTCACACTCTGTATGCTTTGTTGCCTAACAAAAACTAGAAAGAGATTTGAGAGAATATCAAGAGAGAGCCTACATCTTGGTAAAGCCCTTCCTCATCACCCCTCCTAGTTCTTAATCTTTCGTGCTTACAGATCAGCTACAAGTGATTTTTTTTGTCTGTGCTTGGCCCAGTCCCCCTAGTTCCTGAATTGAGAACTAAACTTAGGAGGAGCTAAGACCAGCTTAAGGGACACACTTAAATTTTTGGTCGGGAATCCTATCGAAAGGCTGAAAGATGTTTAAAGGCCCTGGGGTAGGACCAGGGGTGGAGGACATGGGCAGGTGAGACTGGCCAGCTCAGGTCAGACTTCTCAGAAAGCTAAGAAGCTTCACAGAGCAGATGCCAAGAGGACACCACAAGCCCTACAGAGAACTGCTGGCAGGAAATTAGCCTCTGTCTTTCACTGCATGTCATTTCTTTTTAGGTCCAGCCCCCAGACCAGGCTTTCTCAGAACCTAGTCAGTCACATCTAGGGGATACAGGGCAGGCACAATTTAAGAATGGTTCCCAGCCAGGCATGGTGGCGCACGCCTTTAATCCCAGCACTCGGGAGGCTGAGGTAGGAGGAGCGTTGTGAGTTCAAGGTCAGCTTGGGCTACAACATGAGCGCAAGGCCAGCCTGAGCTACATAGTGCGACCCTGCCTCAAAAAAACTACGGCCAGGAGTTTGGCTCAATGGCTTAAGCACCTGTGTGTGAGGTGCGAGGTTGTGAGTTTGATCCCTGGTGCCGCCAAAAAAAAAAAAAAGAATGGTTCCCATGTCTTGGTTGGTTTCCTGCACTCAGCCTCCACAGTTCACCATCCTTTGCTCAGGGCCAGGAGAGACTCCCTCGAAACTGCTCGACTTGTCCTTCTTCTCTCCCAGGCTTCAAGCCTGCAAGACAGACAGAACTGAGACCAATGCATCCCACTCAGCGCTTTGAAGAAGGTAAGAACACTGTGGTACATTTCTGTAATCTTGGTTACTCTGGAGGCTTAGGCAGGGAAATTAAAATTTTGAGGCCAGCCTGAGCACCTAGCTAGACCTTGTCTGAAAATAAAAATAAAAAGGCGAGGAAGAGTCTGTGGATGTAGCTCAGTGGTAGAACACTTGCCCAACATGTGAGGGGACCTGGGTTCCATCCCCAGTACTGCCTAAAAGAGGGAAGATGAGAATTCAGAGGAGGAAACTGGGACTGGGAGTCCAGGAGGAGCCACAGGCTGTCTCTTCTCTGTCTCTAGTTGGCTATGCAGACCCCCCATCACCGCCCCTGAGCCGGAGACGAGGCCTCCCCGGAGGTCCCCGTGACCTTTCTCAGCATGACCCTCCCTTTGAGGGACAGATGGAAGGTAAGGCCTCAGCTACTTCAGTTGTCTGCCAGAGCCTGCTTTGAGCCCTTCAGAGGGGCAGAACAGAGCAGCCCAGCCCTGTTGGCTCCTGCGCTGCATCTGCTTCCTCTCCTCGCAACCTGGTGAAAAGAAAGACGAACGCATGCTCTTTCCCTGCCTCATCCCTCACCAGCTCTGCCAGCTCGCTGGGCCTGGTAGGATCTACAGCCTTTGTGCCCTCACCCCTGTCTTGCAGTGAACCTTCCTCCCGTCCCTCAGGAAGAGATCCCCCTCCAGGAGGAGCTGCCTCCTCCCCAGCACCCTGATGCAAAGAAAGGTGAGCGAGCACTCATTCCCAGCCTTCAGCCCCACGAGCTTGCTGGTGCAGTCTCATCTGCACCCCTTGTGTCCTCACCCCTGTCTTCCAGTGGACACCCCTGTCCCTCAGGAAGAGATCCCTCTCCAGCAAGAACTGTCCCCTCCCAGGCGCCCTACTGGACAGAAACAAAGTAAGCAACTCCCACTGTCCTCTAGGCCACTTTACCCCAGGTCATACTCCAGAGGCAGGCAAGCCGGTGGTCTGGCCGCTTACCAGCTCTGTCACCTTAGAGGAGTTACTCACCTCTCCAAGTCTTAATTTCTTCATCTGTAAAATTGAAAACAATACCTATTTGATAATTATGTGATTAAGTGATCTGACAATAGTTCTTATTTTCACTTGCTTCTCTACTGAGTTCCTCTTTATGATGGTGACTAGCCCAGTGCCTGTCACCCACACTAGTATGATTTTCACTTATGCTTCTCCTACCTCAGCGGGCTCACCCCTCACACACAAGGAGGAGATAGTCCAGTCCAGGCAGACAGAGGGTGAGTGACAGCATGGGTCTCCCCATCTCCTACCTGCTTGCTCAGCCCCCGGGAAGAGGAGCTGGGCACCTGAGCAGAGAAGCAGGGACTTGGAAGGAAGGGTCAGCTCCAAGGTGACCCCTTTCATGCTTTTATTCTCTTTTCCTTTCTAGTCAGTTATCCCAAAAGTAAGAACACAGATTAATTTCCTGCTGGTTTCCCCTGTGTCCCGGAACCTTTTCTCCTCACCCCAATTCTCTCAATCCTCCCTGCTTGTCCAACCTATGTCAAATCCTCCATATCCACACCTCACTGTTTTCCCCCTTCCAGAAAAGCCTGGTCCCCACACTGGTCAGGACCCTTCGGATCCTCGGTCCTGGAACCCAGCCCAGCACTGCCAACAAGGCCAGCTCCGAGGGGGTTGGGGCCACCGGCTAGACGGCTTCCCCCCAGGGCGGCCTTCTGCAGACAATCTGAACCAGATCTGCCTCCCGGACCGGCAACCCGTGTTGTACGGCCCATGGAACCTGCCCCAGTCTGGCTACTCCCACCTTAGCCGCCAGGGTGAGACCCTCAATTTGCTGGAGACTGGCTATTCCCGTTGCTGCCGCTGTCAGAGCACCACACACCGCCTGGAGTGTGCAAAACTTGTGGTAAGAGCTGGGATCCTGATGCCTGGGGTGGAGGACCCTCAGAGTCCATGTGCTGGCCCTACCCTGTGGTTCCAGCATGTCAGGAGGACAGAGGACAGCTGCTGCTGCTGCTGCTGCTGCTACTCTCTTACCTACCTGCCAGGGATCCTTTCTTGGACCTTGGAGGAAGGCAGGGATGTGGATAGGGGGCTTCTGGGCTGACCTACCCCTCTCGCTCTAGTGGGAGAACTCAATGACCCAGTTCTGTGAGGCTGAGTTCTCGGTCAAGACCCGACCGTACTCGTGCTGCAAGCAGCAGGGGGAGGCCCGGTTCACCTGCTTCCAGGAGGGAGCTGTTCGGCCACACTACCAGCTCCAGGCCTTCCCCAGCCACCAGCCTGGTATTTCTGTGGGCCTGGAGGTACCCTTTCCTCCTGGGCTGCCCACACTGGACAACGTCAACAACATTTGCCACCTGAACCGCTTGCGTTATATGCCACGCAACCTCCCAGCTACTGACCCCATCGAAAGGCAGCTGCAGGTTCTGATGCAGCTGGAGGTTGAGTTCCAGCGCTGTTGCCGCCTGGGGAACGACCATACCTGTGCACGGAAGGCTGTAAGTGGGCATCCCAGCCTGCCTGTCTCTGACCTCCGAGTCCGCTGATCCGTCCGTCCATGTGCCTCCCTGCTGTGAGCACGTCCACGTCTGTCTGCTTGTGACTATCCACCCATATGTCTGTTCGTCGTCCACGTGTCTGTCATGAGCCTGTTCATCTGAGCCTTCACTCACAGTCCTGGCCTCGTCCACCTATGACCCTATGACCACCACGCACCTGGCTGCGACCCATCCGCCCAGCTCTGCCTCACTGGTCCCTCTCCACCACTGTTCCAGTGTGTATCCGTGGCCACCTTGAGACGCAGTCTGTGCTTCCTCCCATCCACCTTCCCAAACCCACACATCCACAGCTGCCTCCATGCTGTGGGGTTCTTCGCCTTCCTGCTGGCCTGAGGCTGGAGTGCCTTGTCTCAGAGCTGGGCTGCTGAGGGAGGCAGATGGTAAGAGAAGGGGCCAAGTGCGTAGGCTTCTGACTTCCCTCTCTCACCACAGTGGGAGGATGCCCTGGACCGATACTGCGACCGGGAGCAGTCCGTGAAGACCCACCAACACATGTGTTGCCGCTACCCACCCAGCCCCATTCGTGATGAGTGCTTCGCCCAGCGGGCTCCCTACCCCAACTATGATCGGGACATCTTGACCCTTGACCTCAGCCGAGTCACCCCCAACCTCATGGGCCATCTCTGTGGAAATGGAAGAGTTATCACCAAGTAGTAAGTCTTGTCTGGTTCTTCCCCAACTTTCTTCCCTTCCGGGATGTCCTTAAAGAGCAAACTCATGGTCCCCAACCATTTCGATACCAGGGGATGTTCAAAGACCCTTGCCCCTTCCTTTTTTATAACAACATAGTAAACACATTCCTGGGCTGATCCGGAACATGACCGCCCGCTGCTGTGAGCTGCCATTTCCGGAGCGGGCCTGCTGTGCTGAGGAGGAGGTGAGCTGCGTGGAAGGGATCCCAGTCCACAGAGGAACACAGGGGAATGAGGGAGATGGTGAGGGCTGCAGGCTGTTCTTCTCTGTCATACCTCCAATCAGCCCCAGAAGGAACTATTTCCTTGGTTCCTGGCCTGGCCTACTCCCCACTCCTAAGTTCCAATTATGCCTTCTCTCTGGGTGTCAAGTTTCTGGCATTTCCAGGTGTGCACATCTGTCAGTCACAAGGAATTCAGCTGTGAAGGCAGCCCTGTACTCTCAGGGTCCTAGGAAGGAATCCAATGGGAGAACAGGAGCAGTTGATGGGAGGAGGACAGTAGGCAGCCAGGTATCAATGCCTGACTTCTGGGTGCCCCCAACATCTCTGCTTTACTCTTCTCCATCAGAAATTAGCTTTCATTGAAGATCTCTGTGGTCCCCGACGGAACTTCTGGAGAGACTCTGCCTCATGCTGTGACCGGACGCCTGAGGATGAGCAGACCAAGTGCTTCAACCTCAATTATCTGAGGAGCGTGGCTTTAGTGACTGGAGACACTGGGGATGCCAGCAGGGAGCAGAATCCAACTAGGGGAACAAATGTCAGCCCTACCCCTGAGTCCAAGGAAGAATGAGTCACTGCAGAGCCTTGGAGGATCAGATTGGAGAGCCCCACCCCACCCTCTTTGAGTACTTATTATAGTAAACACCTCCAGGACCTGGCAGCCTCATTGTCTGTCACACACAAACACACCCTCCTAGGCCCGTGTGGATTTTCCTCAGCAACTGGCCCCAGCCATCCCCCCTAAACAGGGTAACTTCGCTACTCGCCATCCTGACCCTGTTCACATATGTAAAAAAGAGTGCCACCTCATTATCTGTCAGGATTCATGGTGAAAACGTATCATCTGTATCCTTGAGGAGCCTCCAAAATGCCACAGCCCAGCATGATATGTTATTTCCTTTGCAATCAGGATCACACCTAGGGCCAAATACTAAGCACACACTTTACCACTGAGCTACATCCCCAGGCCAGCCTCCATTTTATTTTTTATTTTTCTGAGATGGGGTCTCACAGTGTAGCTCAGGTGGACCTCCAGCTCAAGGTGATCCTCCTGGCTCAGCCTCTGGAGCACTGGGGTTACCTGGTGGCAGCCCCTCCTTTTAAAATCCTTGCTTTTGATCCTTGAAGTTCGTGCATTAATCCACTCAGCATCCATTTCTTGACCTCTTCTCCGTGCCTCCGTGCATTGTCTTAGACACATACGGCTCTGCCCTGAAGTTAGTCATGGTCTGTGATCCGTGACAAGTATGATGTGATCTGTGCTGTGGTATGGGTGACCCAGATGCCCGTCTGCCCTGAGTAGGGCAGGCCCCCGGCAGGGATGCACTAAGCGAGGCCATGGGGGAGGCGAGGCCAGAGCGGCTAGGGACGGGAGGGGGACAGCGACGCCCGGCCCCCGCAGCAGGGCCGCGGTCTTCCCCTCGGGTGGGGCTGGGGCTCAGCGGACACTGGTGGTTTCAAGCCAAGGATGCGCCTCGGCTTGCTACTCAAAATGTCTGTCGGGAGTCAGCCCTCACCCATGGGCACCTCACCACGACCAAGGGCGGGGACGGAGCCAGAGGGCAGTTGGGGACACGGACGCCCAAGCCCTGTGAAGCCGCCCCAGAGATCAGGAGCCTCAAGACGCGGGCTGGCACTCTTGGAGTAAAGATGGCCGGGAGGGCAGGTCCCCGTGACCCTCCTGTCAGGACGCCCTCGAGAAAGACGGACTCCCCGGGCCCACTTCGGGGAAGGCAGGGCCAAGCTAAGCCGCAGCAGCTCCCACACCAACACCCACCGCTACTTCCCTCTCTCCGCCAAAGCCTTCTATTTATTTATTTTCTGGCCAAATGGTTGTTGCCAAGTAGCTTATTAGCTTAGCCTAGCCGGCTGTCCTCCCCGCCTGTCCGTCAGTGAGAAGACCAATGAGCAGGCAAAAGCAACGCCAGGCCCCGCCCCTGCGCCGGCAGCCCCGCCCTCGAGCTGTGAAATGTCTGGCGTCACGCGCTGCAGTCGTGAACGACACTGCGGACGTTTGCAGGGCCGTGGCTGGGCGGGGTTGCTCCAGCCTCGCGTCCAGGCTCCGCAGTGGGTCCGAGCCCCGCGGGGAGGTGGGGACGGAGCCCTCGGTTGGGACCGCATCCCGGGCTGGGGAACCCACCATCCCAAGCGCCTGCTTTTGAAGGGCGCTGATTTGTGGCCTGGCGCTGGGAGATACTTGAGGGAGCCTGTCCCGCGAAGGCTGGTTATGTCTGTAGGGGAAAGAAAGGGGAGCCCAGCAGCGACGATGAGCAGGAATAACAGTACTGGGCTGAGCCGAGTCTGGCGGTGCACACCTGTGATCCGAGCACCGGGGAAGCTGAGGCAGGACGATAGGATGGCTGCAGTGCGAGACCAGCCTGAGCTGCATCGCAAGACCCTGTGTGAGAAAGCCAAAATAGATAAAAAGTAAAAGAGCTAGCTATATGGTTCAGGGTAAAAGGCCTAGGTTCAATCCCCAGTGCTAAAAAATACAATAAAATTGACAGAACCTGTTTGCTAGTGGAAATGTCTAGGATGACTCTTGAGTTTTGAGGCTTGGGTAACTTAAGTGTTATGTCTCCCCAGATTCTTGTGTTGACATCCTAACCCCATTGTGATATTAGGAGGGGGCCCATGAGAGTGGAGCCTCAAGAATGGGATCAGTGCTGTTATAAAGGTGGTAGCCAAAGTGTTATAGTGTCGAATGCCTGCTATCCCAGTTAGTTGGCTGAGGCAGGAGGATTGCAAATTCCAGACCGGCCTGGGCAAGTTAGTGAGAACTCAAAATAAAAATGCAAGAAAGACCTGGCAAGCGCAAGGCTGTGAGTTCAATCCCCAGTGCCGCAAAAACAAAACAAAACAAAACAAAACAAAAAAAAAAAAATGCAAGAAAGAGCAGGAGGTGTAGTTCAGGGGTAGATTGCACCAGCTTACCAAATCAGAGGCCTTTGGTTCAACCCCTAGCAAACACACACAAGACTGTTCTGCCCTTAAAATGAGTTCCTCTTAGAGCTGGTACAAGTTTGACCTGATTTCTTCCATAAATATTTGATAGACGTGAGAGGAGAGGCCACCTCGGAGTGAAACTGGACAGCTGTGGGTTAACTGCAGCTAAGCTCCCTTAGGAGACTGATGGTTATAACCCCGGCCAAGTATGGGTACGGTTGTGCGGTGAACGTCAGTGGAGTGCAGCAGAGGCGGAAAGCCCTGTCCGAACTCCCTGCCCCCATCACTGTTCATTCCCTTTAATCGTTGCTTTCACTTCTGTGACTTCACTTCCTGATTTCCAATGAAAAATTGCCCCGTAGGATAGAAACAATATAAAAGTGGAAACAGGGCTTTGTTCTCCACTCTCAGGTCGACACCAGTCTTCTGGAGGGATGCTGGCAAATAAACTGCCCTTTGTTCCTAATACTCCATGTCTTGTTGGTTCTGTCAGGGGTCCCGTGGAGTCTCCTGCTTCCGAAGTTGCTCATGAAACTGCACAGGCCTGGAATGTGCTTTAATATATTTAACTAGCATACCGTGTTAGGTTGTTTTGTTTTGGTTTGTTTGAGATAGGATCTCACTGTGGAATTCAGGCTGGCCTTGAACTCACTATGGAGCCCAGGCTGACCTGGAATTTGCAGACACCCTCCTGCCTCAGCCTCCTCTGGGGCCACAGGCATGTATAACCATGTGGCCCTCTTGGTTTCTTTTTAAGATCTGTAGTGGCGTATTTTTTATTCCCAATAAAATTCTCCTTGTCACCTCACAAAATGTTTATGTTTCATTTCCTCTCAGAGTATCTATTTTGTTTCATTTTTATTTTACTGTTTTTAATTATTATTTTCTTCATTTTAAGTCCATCCTGTTCAATTTGCATTTTTTTTTTTTTTCTGATTGTTTCGTTTTTGCAGTGCTGGAGATTCAGCCAGGGCCTTAAATATGCTAGGCAAGTGCTCTACCACTGTTACACTGTTCTTGTTTTTTTTCTACTTTTTGTTTTTCTTTCTACTGTTTTTTGTTTTTCTTTCTACTGTTTTTTGTTTTGTCAGTTTGCTTTGGGTTTGGTGGGTATTTTTGGTTTTGTGTTTTTGTAGCATTGGACAGTGAACCCAGGGCCTTCACAATGAGCTACATCTCCAGCCCTTTTCCTATTTTTTTTTTTTTATTTTGAGACAGAGTCTTCCCAAAGTGCTAAGTTGCCCAAGCCAGGCTTGAATTTATTATTCTTCTGCCTCAGTCTCCCAGAATGCTGACATTGCAAACCTGTGCTACCACAGCTGGTTGTGCATGTGTGCATGTGTGTGTGTGTGTTGGGATAAGGCTTTGCAGTATAGCCCAGACCTTCCAAGTGCTGAGATTATAGGTACGAGTCACCATGCTAAACCACTTTTTTTTTTAAAGATAGCTTCATTGAGAATTCACTTAATGTATAACACCCACTTAGAGCACATAATTAAATTGTGTGACCCGTGTTTGACCACGTTCATCACCCCAAAGAGCTTTGGTTCCTTCATGGGTGGCCATCTTTCCTCTATTCACTGCCTCTCCCCAGACCTTGGTAGCCACTAAGCTACTTCCTGTCTACAGATCTGCCTGGTCTGGACCTTTTATAGAAATGAAATCATTCCATATGTGGGTTTTGGTGTCTGCTTTCTTTCACCAGTCATTATTTTCAAAGTTCTTTCATGCTGAACATTTACCAGTACCCTGTTCCTTTTTAGGCTGAATAATAACCACTTTGTTGATCCATTCATCAGCTTGTAAGCATTTGGGTTGCTTCCACATTTTGAATTAGTTTTTTATTTTATTTTTGTTTTTGTTTTGGTACCCAGGATCTAACTCACAACCTCGCACTTGCCAGGCAGAAGCTTATGCCATTGAGCTAAATCTCTGGCCCTATTTTTTGAGACAGGGTCTCACTATGCAGGTCCGGCTGGCCTTGAACTCACTGTGTAGCCCAGGCTGGTCTCAAACTCGCAGTGATCCTCCTGCCTCAGCCTCCTGAGTGCTGGGATTACGGGCGTGTGCCACCACATCCAGCTCAATAGTTTTTGCTTTGGTTGTGTTGGTTTAACTCGGAATTAAACCCAGGTCCTTTGCACTGAGCTACATCCCCAGCCCTATTTTAAATTTTTTTTTTAAGGCAGTCTCACTAAGGGTTGGAGATTTAGCTCAGTGGCGTAAAGTGCCTGCCTGACAGACATGAGGCTGTGAGTTCAATCCCCGGTACAAACAAACAAACAAAAAAAAGACAGTCTCACTAAGTCTCTAAATTGTCCAGGCTGAATTCAAACTTGTAAATTCTCCTACCTCAGCCTCTCAGAGTGTAGGAATTACAGGTGCTTGCCACCCCCCCTGGCTTTGTCTGACAGTAATACCACTGCTTTGGATTTCCTGCACATGTTTCTGTGTGGCACATATTTTCATTCCTGTTGAGACTGTCAGTAGGGACAGACTCGCAGGCCCAGTGTGAGGCTTACCCACTGCCACCTTTCGAGGAATGACCCAGTTATCTTCAAGCATGATTGCAGTGCTCATGTTTGCAGTAGCAGACATGAGGGTTCCGATTTATCTCCATCCTTGTCAACAATTGTCTCGGTCTCCTAGCCATCCTGGTAGGTGTGAGGTGACACAGCCTTGTGGTTTTGACTTGCATTTCTCTACTGGCTAAGGATGAGCACTCCTCCACATGCTTATTAGCCAATGTCTTTTGTTTTGTTTTGTTTTGTTTTTCGTGGCACTGGGGTTGAACTGAGGGCCTCATGCATGCTACATGCACATCCTACCACTGAGCTACAGCCCCACCCATCTGTTGCCATTTATAATTTTGGTTATTAAAACTTTCAATTTCAGAATTTACTTCTTTTATTTCATGTTTATTGTTTTTTTCATTGCTGGAGATTGAACCCAGGGCCTTGTGCATGCTGGGCAAATGCTTTCCACAGTCCCACAGTTTACATGTTCTTCTGTTTAAATTCACTATATTATTTTTTATTATTTACACATTTATTTATCTTGGGTGCTGAGAATTGAACCCAGGGACTTGCACATGGTAAACATGAGCCCACCCACGGAGCTAACCATAATCCTCAACCCCTTGATCATTTTTTTAAAATTTTGAGGAGGCCCATGATATAGCTCAGCAGCATGGCACCTGCCTGGCAAATGCAAGGTCCTGAGTTCGAGTCCCAGTACCCAAAAAAAAAAAAAAA
>RJWM01012024.1:0-57967 GCA_004363535.1 Dasyprocta punctata
GAGAATCCAGAGTATGGAGATGCCCATAGCTGTGCTTGTGCTCAGTTGGAACCTGGCTCCATGCCCAAACCCCAACTCACCAGTGCCTGACCTCCAGGGCCCAGCTGCCCCCTCTTCTGATGCAACCGATCACCTATGATGTCAATTTTTGAAAGACTCCTTGAACTTGAGTATTACTGAAGGGTTGAAAATTTTGTGGAAACTTTAATTATGCAGTGGTTGTTTCAAATGGTTGTTTACTTGTATAAAGATGGTCGGTCACAAGTTGGAAATGAACTGATTAGAATTTTTAAAATATGTTTAACACCAAACATTCACCTTTAATTTTTGCAGTGAAATTATTATAGACTATATCATCATACATTCCTTTAAAATCTTGTGTTTTGAAAATGAAAGTCCAAAATTTAAAAATCTGTAAAGAAATGGCATGGATAATAGCAGTGCCTACAACTTGTATAGGAATTGACTATTCATAAAGTGCTTCTATATTCATTATTTGACTTGATGTGCACTACAATATTCTGAGGAAGAGAGGAATGGATGTGAAAAAGAGATGTGAAAAGATGTAAGTGGCTTATTAAATTCCCTACTTAACATAATAGTTAAATAGAAGGGCTAGATTTGAAGCCATTTTATTAACAGCAAGTCCAAGGCTCTTGGTAGGTCTTTTCATTACATGGCTGGGTGATGATGAAATCCCTTGTTTTGTCTGTACTTCTGATTTCACATGAAAAATTGTCTAGGTTCATCTTTTAATTATCACAGTGTCATGTGATTTAGTGTGCCTGAGGAACAGGCCACATGCAGTTAGCAAAATCTCAATAATTGTCCCAGACATTAATACATGGTAGAGTACTACTCTTCCATAAAAAAGGATAAACTTGAATCATTTGTAGGAAAATGTACACATTCTCACAAAATAATGTTAAGTGAAATAAGTCAGACACACAGACTTAAATATCACATGACTTTATATATGAGAAATTCAAATTATAAAAAGCAAAATAAAAGATAGATAATTGGAAATAGGGAGATAGATCTTTTGCAAAAGGAAAGGGAACCAAGAGGTGGAGAAGGGGAAAGGGAGGGAAGGGGTGAAAAAAATTAAGATGTTAAGTATATGTACCAGCTCCCCACAAGGAACGTAATCATTGTGTACTGCAAACATGTACCAATAAAAACAAACACTTTTAAAAATTTCCCCAGAGCTCAGCAATCTCATTAGTATTTAGTTTTTAAAAATTTTTTGTAATAATTCTGAAATAATGGTTTCTGTTTCACCTGAAACATACATAGGGATTAGACAAAAGAGATAGGGAGAAGAAGGGAGAGGGGTAAGGAGGAAGGAAAGAAGGAAAGAATGGGGGAACAACTTAACATTTTTAATTACCTGGTGGTTAAAGACTCTTATTAATCCTTTCTGAGACGCTGTTATTAGTAAATCCAATTGGGGAATCTTGACGATGCACTTAATCACATCTCGTCTTCTACTACCTGTCAATAGTATGATACTCATCTAAATTTCCAGCAATAAAGACCCTACAACTCATTTGTGAAGTTGGTCTAAAAAAAAAAAAAAGAAAGAAAGAAAAGGGAAAACAAACAACATTTTGCTGGAAAGCCCTCAGTTACTTAAAAATGTAAATAGAATAAAACCATGAAAGCTAGTAACTGCTGTTTTTTTAATCCTTAAAGATACACTCTGAATATATAGAGTTCTCCAAATAAACATAGTACCTGAATTCTCAGAGAAAATGTAAGGTGCACACCCACACACCATTCATCCACACTTATGTGTGCACATTTCACAGAGAATGAGTTTTCCGACCGTCTTTTGGAATCATCTCTCTTTTTGAGATTTTCTTCACGTCTCTTAGGAATCTTTGAATTGTCACCATTGTGGTTTACAATACAATAAAAACATAATACTACCTCAGGTTTGCAGTATTAAAGAATCAAACTACTTCGGTGCTGTTACCAAGACTGTTCTGAATGTTGTGCATTTTGTAAAGAGACATTGTACACTTTGGTATTTCTATGTTTATGTACTAAATGATAAAGCCACATATAATCTCCCAGGGTGATTTAATTTTTATAATTGTAAACTCTAAGAAAGAAAAAAACCAAGTGAATAGAGCTCATACTCTAGTATTAATTCATCCATGCATCAGCAGAGAAAACAGTGTCCCTAACAGGGTGTAAATTGTTTGTTAGGGGGATGTGAATGAGTTGTACTCTTTATGTGTATACAGACATATATATATATATATATTAATAAAATACACATATATGTGTGTGTATCATATATATTGTAATGAGACACTTAGTAGTGAATATCTGAGATATTAAAATGTCATGGAGCAAGGTGTGCTGGGGAGGAGGAGAGATTAGGAGAAAAAAGTTCCTTAGGTATCGATATTTTTAAAAAAATGAAAAACAGCCGGGCGTGGTGGCGCACGCCTTTAATCCCAGCACTTGGGAGGCTGAGGTAGGAGGAGTGTTGTGAGTTCGAGGCCGGCTCGGGCTACAACGTGAGCGCAAGGCCGGCCTGAGCTACATAGTGCGACCCTGCCTCAAAAAAACCAGGGCTGGGAGTTTGGCTCAGTGGCTTAAGTGCCTGCCCTGGCAGGCGCGAGGTTGTGAGTTCAATCCATGGTGCCGCAAAAAAAAAAAAAAAAAGAAAAAGAAAAACAGTGTCCTATTCCATCAATCTCTCTGCTTCCACTCCTTCCCCAATTTAGACTATTGTCAACACTGAAGCCAGGATAAACATTTAAAGTGTAACTGAGATGAGATCACTTCTCCCCTTTTCCCATAGCGCTCTTGCAGTTTTCTGTGTCATTCAGAAGTCTCTAGTGTGGCCTGCAGATTCCTGTTCATCCATCCTCAGACACACAGGTGTCTCCCCAACCTCATCTTCTATTCTCTCTCCTGCTCTGTCTGAAATGCATGCTTCTTGCTCTCCTCTTCTCCAAGACTTAGTCTCTTTTCAGTGGAGCTTCCATAACCAACCTGCTTACTCCCATCCCCAAACCAACTTCTCCTTCCTGCATTCCTGCTTCACTTTTCTCCACTACCTAACTTCATTTTCCCCCTGTATCACAAAATGCCATCTGACATATTTTATGTGTCACTTGCTTGATTTTTGTGTTGTCTGCCTCTTCCTGTGAGACTGAATTCCATGAGGTCAGGGATTTATGCCTTTTGTCATCACTGCTGTGTCCTTGGTACTTGGAAAGCTACTCAGCCCACAGCGGAGACCTTAACACACAGTGCTTGAGGGGAAAAATGAACTATAGAACCTAGTTATTCTTTAGAAAAATGCTTTCAAAGTTCTAACTTAGGATGCCACACCATGCCCCTCTCAAGCTCTGGTACCTCCTCAGCTAAGTAGGGTGGCACCTTTTGAGTTTGTTCTTTTGTGGTAGCTTCCATGGCCAGAGCTTGGGCTGTGGCTGGGCTAAGTAAAGGTCCAGGATAAAAGTGGGCTGTGTTCACAGAGGACTGAAGGACGTCCAGGTGCTTTTGTAAAGAAACACCAGGTTTGACCCACATTGCACACATCAGCTAAGACTATGGGAAGGAATCCTGAAAGACAGGAGAAGATTCCAGAGTTTGCCTTTTTGCTTCCTGACCTCCCATCCTAGGTGGAAAAAAGGGAGGAAAAGCCAAACATCAACAGTGGAGAGGTGTGGGCGTTTTCAGTTCCCAGGTCCAAACTGGAAAATAGATGAAACATATGAACTGGAAACTTCCTAAACTGAGACAATGCCCCTCAGTGACTGGCCCAAAGTCACCGTTTCAGAGTCATAGGTAAGCCTGTCCAAAATAATTGAGGGTGGCTGAACATATGGTGAGAAGTCCTAACTTGAAAACTTAATTCTACATATTAAACACATGTGTTTCTGTTTGGTACTGAAGCATGCATTACTGAGATGCTATGGTAGAGAGGTTCAGTAGAGGTCTGGTCCTTGTCAGGGAAATATAAATGTTTTCACCTTTCCTTTTGCTATTCAGTGTTCCTTGGTGCAATGATAATATTTCAATTTTAGTGGCAGGCATAATTTCTTCTAAAACTGTAATTACCCCCATGTATGAAGAATTGAACAAGTAAATAAATAGAAAGATGACTAGTGGGAATGATGTCATCTCAATATTTATTTTTGAAAAAAATATTAAACTTACACTAATTAAAAAGGGAAATTAAAAATGTCACCTGAAGTTGCAATTCGCTGTTTTTTTGACACAAGGAAAACCAAATTTTCTTTATCTGCCTGGTAAGCAAGAGAATCTGCTTCAGCTGAGAAGTATCCAAAGATCTAAAATTCCAAATAATACATAGAAACATGAGCAATATCTAAGAATTGGCAGTAAAGTCTTAACAGATTTAATGCTGACTGAACTTAAAGTCTAATTTAGGATAGCAGTCAGCACCTTGCTGTATAATATCTGATGATTTGTTATGCAAAAGGAAGCACATGGATATATTTGATAAACTGAATGATTTCGGAATTGTCACTTGCTTTTCTTTTCTGTGGAAGAACTGATGTACTAGACTAGAGTTGCTCAGATTGATAGCTGTGTTAGGACCTGGTACTTATTTAGAAATCAAATCAGCCTTCATCAGACAGAACCTTAGCTAAAATCTTAACACTGAAAGTTGTTATTCTCAAATGACTTTTCATATCCATTTTCCATGAATCTTTCTGGCCCAGATTTTGTCACTCTGGTGAGAGAGATTTTTGGAATTTAAGACTATGTAGTTCTTTTCTATTTAACTGTTCTAAATCCTACTCTCTAGGCATTGTATGAGAATAAATTACTATAAAAGAATATCCTGAAAAAAGTGCTATTTATCTGTGAATATACTCAGATTACGTCAATTTGAAACTCTGAGAAATTTGAAAAGTTGAGTAACTGTAGGGGCGGCATGCACCCCCACTCCCAGCTGCCAGGGTGGTTGTGGCAAGGGGATCACATGAGGCCAGGGGTTCAAAACCAACTTAGGCAACATAATAACACCTCATCTTAAAATGCAAAACAAAGCAAACAAACAAAACTACTGTTCTTGAACTGTCTTATTGGAAATAAAATTCTTTTAAATTAGTGAAAGTTAAAGAGGATCGAGAATTTTAAAGATCATTTTTCAATTAGTAAATTGCTCATCATTAAATTCTTATATGACTAATAGACCAATATTTCTCACACAGTTGAGACCAGTCAATGTCATGAATGAATAGACGGAAGAAAGTATGAAGTACTTTAAACGCGAGTGTCTGCTGAGGTCCAGATTCTGACTCAGCTCTGGGGTGGGGCCTACGAGGCTGCATTTGAAACAAGCTGCCCATCATGGTCCATGCTTAGAAGTTTAAAGGAGCTAGTGACTAACTGACTCAATTGGACGTAAGTCAAAACCTATTATACATTAATGTATCTTAATAACATTTAATTTGATGCTAAAGGATGACTTCGCATTGTATTTTAACATACACCCTTTCATCAGTTGATGCACAAATGTCACTATTTTGTCTTTTACACACTCACATCAAAACCTTCTAATGCAAACAATCGGAAAATCAAGATCATCAAAACTACTACCCTTATACTTTTCCTTCTGGTCACCAGCAAATCCAGTACTCAATAAAACTTTAACTCACTTGTTATTTTTTATTCATTTTTGTGGTGTAAAAAACCTCTTGGTTTAACATCTAATTCCCTCTTAAAGACTGAGAAAAAAAAAGTGCTCTTAACCCATCTATGTTAGAGTGGACAGGGATCCTTTATCACTGTGATGTCTTTGTCATCGGTCACTTATGCACTATCCAGCTAATAGTCATGTATTGATTTGTACCTAAGTCCTGTCTTGGAAACCATGATCACACCCTGTGGATAGGGCGTGGGCTTGGCGGTCAGATATTGTGAGTTTAGGCTCTGCAACCAGCTGACACTCAGCAACTTGATGAATAGCTTCACCTTTTTAACTTTCAATTTCCTCACTAGAATAAAAAGATGACCTTCTGAGTTTCATTTCTGAAATGAGGTTTAAGTGAAATTGTTCATGTAAAGCATTTTACATTGTGTTTGGCATATAGTAATTATTATTAAAAATAAATGGCTGGCTATGGTGTAGCTCAGTGGTAGAGCACTTGCCTATCATGCATAAAGTCCTGGGTTCAATTCCCACCCCAGTACAACATATAAATAAATAAATGTATGCTACCATTATCATTAGAAATCCTAGGTTGAGGAAAATAAGGCTCTGATTAGAGGTAGTACTTTAAAACCACAAGCCCACTTGGGGATTGAATGTTTTATCGAGTAATAAAGACTCATGAGATGGGCTCTGGGATAAACTGATGATAAACCGAACCTCTCAGAAGGAGTTATATGACTTTCACAGCCAATTAGATTCAAGAGGGAAATTCAGACATAACTCATCCAAATCCATCCATTCTCTATAGCCTTTGCTTCCTTTCTTATTCTGCTTAGGATCTGTTGTGCCAACTCAGCCTCAGATCTTCCCCATCTTTCATGCCTGTGCTGCATGGCTTTGGCCTGGGGAAAATTACTATGGGAAAATGTGAAAGCACAAGATAGTGATACTTTGGTTCAGGTTGTGAAGAGAAAGGGGATCTTGGTGGCAGTGGGGTCTGTGTCAATGGAGCGTAGGTGCATCTTCACATACCTCAAAGTCATTAACTTCTGCAGCTAAGGTCTCGATGTGAAGAAGTACAAATAACTTACATAACCAAGGTTGTTATCGGAACATGGCCACTATTGTATATTTTGGTATAAATGTAGACTACTGTGAGAGCTGGTGGAGGGGACCTAAGTGGCCAACGACTGCTGCAATAGGCTGGTGAGGGGGCTAAGGAGTGCTGTGAGTGTACAGTGGCTGGGGCTTACAACAGCTACACAGATGGACAGTGGCTAAGCAGCTGAATAAGAGATGTTTAAGCAAGTCCATGGCTCTGCATCTCTTCTTTTAGTTGCCTGAATCTCAAATGAACCTCCCCAGTCTGAAAGGGTGACAGATCACTCACCTGTTGTTACTGTATCTACACTGTTGTGTTTGATAAGCCACAGGGAAAATCTCCCAGCCTAACAGATGGGGCCCAACATCACTCCTGACCCCCACCCCTCCATCCCCAGTGCCTCCTGACCATTGTTCCATGTCTCTCCAGGCGATTGCTTGCCTCATTTACTGGACCAAAGATAACGTTCTTCACTCTTATTAGAGACAACTCCACCTCCCGGCAATTCTCGGCATACTGCTGACCTCAGCTGCTACTTTAGTTAATCGTAGAAGCCACTAAACAAGAGATTCCTCAACTCCTTTCTCCTACTTACACACTAAGCTGCTTTTAGGACAATACTGTCTGCCTTTCTTTTCTTTTAAAGGAACATATATTTCCTGTTATGACTTGCATTTAGATGTTTCCCCAAAGCCTCACAGATGGGGAAATTGGAAGGTGGCTGAATTAGTGCGTGAAATGTAGATTAAGGGCATGATACTGGGATGAGGGTGTGGATAATGGAAGCCTCACCCTGGGTGTGGGCGGCACCAATCAGTAGGCTTGTAGCCTGGATGGAATACAAAGGGAAAAAAAGAAGGCAGGCTTGCTGCTGCTGCTGCTGCTCACTGCTTTGGTGGCTTCCTGCCTTTCTGCTTGCCATGGACTGTTTCTCCTCTTAATGCCCCTCTGCCTTGCTGCAACCAACTATGGACTGAAACCTCTACAAACTGTGAGCTGAAATAAACTTTTCCTCCCTTAACTTTGGGTGTCAGGTATTTTGTCTTTCCAAGGCTTATCTTGTCTCCTGTGCTTTGTATCCCAACACCTCTTATCTCTTTCAGTATTGTCTCTTTTCCTTTCCTCAGCATCTTTGACCTCTCTCTGCTGACTTTTCAACATTCAGAAATGTTCAGATCTCTGTCTTCATAAAAACAAAAATACAACAGCCTTCCAAAGTCTATCACCACACAAATAATAATCCTTATCTTTTTCATGTTGTTCTCTTCCTTAGCTTCCTTCTCAGTTTTAAGTCCCCTTCATGCTTGGAATATTTCTTTACCCCTTCTATCTTATTTTTAAGAATGCATATGATTACTCTGGACCCACTTAGATAATCTTCCTATATTAAACTCAGCTGAGTTGTTCCTTGATTCCATCTGCAAAGTCATTTCACTGCACCATCTAGGTTAGTATTTGAATGGCCAGGAGGAAGGAATCTTGTGAAAGGAAATCACAGTTCGAATTCTGCCTATCGTTCCTCATTTTATATATACTACTCTCTATAACTTAAATTACACAAAATTTCTAAAATTGTAAATGTTCAATGGTCAATTTAACCTGAGGTAATAGTGTGAAATAATAATTTTCAGATAACAATGTGAAATGACAATAACAATGACTCTACTCTTTTACTAATGAATTTCGGTGTTTCACAGGGGTGGGAAAACTCCATACCATTTTGCCCTCATCTAATTTGAAACAGTGAAATACGTTCTATGATACTTAATTTTGAAAAGCAGTGTATAGCCTTTAGTCTGACCTGTAATTTCCATATAATTTTTTTGAGATAATGATAATGTATCTTTCAAGCACCTGAAAACAGTGTGAGAAGGAATCCAGGAGCAATATCCCTCCCAAGGGAGCATTAGTTGCTTTTGGACTTAGAAATAGGTCCACATTCTGAATCCACTGTCAGCTAACCATATAATCTCAAGAAAGTTAATTCTCTGTGCCTGAATTTTCTCCATCTGGAAAATACATAGTCAGCAATAACCTCCACCTGATGCTTTATTGTTAGAGACTGAATAAGGAAGTGAATAATTAGATTGCTTAGTAAATAGAAATATTAAAAAGTTCTTACCTTACACCAAGTGCTAAGTAGGAGCTCAATCAACATCACTATTTGAGGAATTATACTTCCTGATTTTTCCAGAGATAGTACAGGAAGCAGAACTTAGGTGTTCTCCTTGCTAGTTTAAAATGGTCCACTAAGCATCTTTGCTGCTGGCCAGACAACACATCAGCCATGTACATTATCAAGGATATATTTTATAGTCATACATACATGTAGGTAGATGCTATTATGGAAGACATCTATTCTTATGATTGATTTTCTACTTTTCCTTGTAATGACAAGACATTAACACTGCATTCCAAAGAAAAGTAAAAATACCAAATTATTAAAATTAACTGAAGAACACTGTAAGATATTATAGCAATTAAACTTTAGAAGAGACAGCAGAAATTTTATGTTGAAAGGAAATGTTTCAAGCAAATAGTGCTAAAGAGCAGAAAACATCTGCTTTTCATATGATAAGCTGTAACCTCAAGGATCTCAAATTCCTTTTTGAACACTTAAAATTTTAGTCTAATAATTGCACTTGTGACATGGTGTATATTATGTGTTAGATGTAGTATGACTAATGAAATATTAATTTTCTTTTAACTATGCTATTTATAGGGGTTGATCCACGCTTTAAATTATTTTTGTAATCTTTGTAGCTTTATTGTCACTTTAAAAAATTTTAACTGGTACACAAAAATCATAAATAGCAAGTACACATAAGTATGTACAACATAAAATTTGTACATATTAATGAGATGGCTTGGAATTAATGTTCAATAGTTGTACATTCTACAATGTTGCATAATGTTTAAATCAGGTTAAACATAATTATGACATAAAATATTAATCTTTTGTGGTGAAAACTTTCAAAAATTCTTTCAGCTTTCAGAACTGTACAGTAAAATGATTTGCTTTTTAATTTACATTTTATTTTGATTATATAAGTAGCATATGTTCATTGTAGAGCATATGGAGAAAATGAAAAACAGGTAGAAGAAAATAAAAACCTGTATGCAACTTATTTTTTGCCCTACTCGGGAACATTTCTTAACATTTTTGAAGTTAGCAAATATAAATTTAGCTATAAAATAATTCATTTGAAATTCACTTTTGGGGGGGAACACAATTTTAGGCATTCCATATGGTGGTGTATGACTCTTCTTTGAATTAATTTGTAATGGACTCCTACCAAAAGAATGTTTGTGAGTTGTTCAGTGGAAACACAGCCTAACATGGTACTTTAGGAAAAGCAGATCATGTCTGCACTAGACTTTCCCACTGATTAGCTCTATCAACTTAGGACAATCACATTTCCTTAGTTCTCTTCACATCTAATTTTTCTCAGAAGGTGAAGGACGAGTAGCTTATGTTTTAGTTGAGTCCTAAGAGTTCATTATTCTATGATATGAAATTCTTCATGTGTATTTGCCTCCAAACCCTAGGAAAAGAAAGTGCAACTTCTTATGGCATCACTAGAACTGACAGATTTATATTTGGAATCATATTTGTAAATCTACGCCTGAGTTTAAAAGAGTAAATCTGGTTCAAGTTACCTGATAGGATAATATTAGGTGGTAAATTTTTTTTAAGTAATGCATAGTGGAATGACAGTCTTCCGGCCCTCGATTTCCATTTTGTAGATGACAGATCTGAAGCCAGAAAGGTTAGGTCGCATGGCTTGAAATAGAAAAGCCTCTTAGGAGCACTGGCACAGATTGTGAGAAAAACTGTCAGAATAAAAGAAGAACTTCCCTGAATCATTTTCTTAAACTTCATTGGATTTCTCATGTAAAGTGTGTCAGAGGCTGGTGATAAGTTTTTCTATTAAACTTCCATATGATTTATAGGAACCCACAGGGCAATGTCACATGGAATTACTAGCTAAGGAGAAAATTTTAGCTCCAAAATCAAAATCAACTTTCCGTGTGACTTTTGATAAGTCAGTTTACCTTTCTGTGCTTTCCTCTCTTCACCTGTTTTATTGCAATGATATCATCTTCCACAGTCTATACTGGATTTGTCGTGAGGATTCAATGAGAACCTCAGAAGATGTATAAAAATGACATTTTACAAGTGTAAGATTATGACTTTCTAATTGGATAGGAAAAGAGAAAGCACAGATATTAAAAGGAGGCTCATTTCCTCAACTCTATGGCAAGAAAAAAAAAAAGGAAGAAAGAAGTTGTTATCCAGTTGTTTTGTTTTGTTTGGTACTGGAAATCGAACTCAGGATCTTGTGCTTGAAGAAACTGGATACACGTTTTTAATGATCTAGATCTAGAATATCCCCCAAAACTCTCATGTGTTCAGAAGCAGTACTTTACAAGATGATTGGATCATGGGAGCATCATACTCATCATTGGATTAATCCACTAATGCATTCATTGCTGACTTGATGTTAGGAGGTGGGGCCTGGGTCCAGTTGGGTCACTGGTAGTGTGATGTGGAAGGGTATATCTCCCTCTCCTGCCTTCCCTCCTCTGCTTCTTGGTTGCTATGACATAAGCAACTCTCCTCCACTATGCACTTCTGCCATGATGATTTGCCTCGGAGCAGGCCTACCAAGGAATGAAAAGCTGTGAGCCAAAAATAAACATATCCTTCTTTAAATTGCATGTGTTGGGTATTATCTCAGTGGTGAAAAAGTGACTAAGACAAATTATGGTATCAGAGAAGTGGGATTGTTGCTGTGACTGCATCTGACCATGTGATTCAGAAGCCTTTGGAACTGGCTTACAAGAGGAGTTTGGAAAGGTTTGCAGATGCCCACTGGAAGGGTCTTAGAATGCTGTCAGCTGGGCTTGATAGGAGATTCTGATCAGAGTGTTGAAGACCAGAATGACAATAGAAATGTGCAGGAGACAATTTGAGTGACTCCCCTTGAATGCAGAACAATTGCTGCGACTTTGATTATATTGAGACTTATTTCCATATATTGATATGTACAGAGTTGACTATGATATTTCCTTCTGTCTTCAATTGGCTCTAAGAATTGCAAATAAGGCTAGCAGAGGTACTGGTATGTAATCTCTAAAGCCACCAGACAGTCTCCAGTTTCCTCACATAGTGCTTCCTGTAAAAGATATGAACATAGCGGGATGGTACAGCCAGTCAGCTCCAGGAATGTCAATTGGGTATGAGCACATTAAAAGAGCTAATTTAAAAAATTATTTTATTATTTGGTCAGCATTTGTATCATTTTTTGAGTTAATACTGTGCCAATCAGATAGCACTTTAATAAATAATAGTGGTGATCAATCATAGTCTCTTTTTTATATTAAGGATTTAGGTACACTAAAAATTTGTATACACTTAAAATAAATATTTCAGGCCAGGGATACAGTTCAGCAGCACAGTGCCTGCCTGGCAAGTGCAAGGTCCTGAGTTTGATTCCTGGTAAAAAAAAAAAAAAAAAAAAAAAAAAAAAAAAAAAAAAAAAAAAAAAAAAAAAAAAAAAAAAAAAAAAAAAAAAAAAAAAAAAAAAAAAAAAAAAAAAAAGAATATCCAATAGATATTATTTGAAAATAAATATCTCATTTAGACTGTAATTAAGTCTGTTAAAATTTTGGAATTGCAGGCTGGCCTAACAATATTTAAGAGTTACTAACCAATAACATATTTAACAATCACTACCTGGCTTGTCCACTTTATGTTGTTGACAGTGGCCAAGCCTTAATGGTTAGAGGAGTTAGGTCAAGTCACACACACATTGTAGATTTAACCCCTATGGGAGTAGCACTTATCTATTTATTCTGAACAAAGGCAAACAATACCTTGATTTCACATTATAAATATGAAAAGTTACTACCTCACACCAATCTATAGGTGCATCAGGGTTCTTGCAAAGTTTCCTGTAAAAGCATTTCACATCTTGACTCTTCAATTCTATATCAAACAGCTCCTGCACTGATGTATAAAACTTGTCATAATCAATCACATCTGCTGTGAAAAAAGCACAAGTACATTTTCACTAAATTCCAAAGACTACATTTCATATTTCAGGTGCTTTTTGTATTTCCTAACCTTCTGTTTTCCTATTTCAATTTAATGAAAACCAAATTCATCTGCATTTTAAAGATCTTGACTTTGGAAACATTTTAACCTTTGGCTAAAATATTACTAAATGAAAAGAAAAAAAAATTTACTTTGATGTTCTGTGTCTTCCCCATATCTTCTGTTTCAGTTCTTTTAGAAGTTTTGTGCAGGAATATAAAGATAAGAAAATGAATTCCTGCTATGAATGTTTCACCAACTGGGGTATCTACTAGAGTTCACCTGAAATAGAAGGTAGAAGTATGCAAATAGCACTTATGTACTGGTTCTTTGATCATATGCAAACACAGATATTGCTTGAATCTTGATTTTGCAAAAATACCTGACTCACCGAGGTAAGACTATTGAGGCTAAGGACAAAAGCATGAGATGCAAGAACTCTAAAAACCATATTGATAAAATCAAATTCTTTTATTTAATTAATAAAAGAATATTGATTGTAATTATGCATCAGAACTGAGTTAGACATTGGACTTAGATGGAAAACTAAAATCCCTGCTCTCAAGGAGCTCCCATTCTAGTGCAAGGATCAGAAAATTAATGACAGCAAACATTTTACATATTGTGATAGGCAAGACTCATTAATAGATATCAAATTAGTGGTTATCTGTTTATAAGGTAGGAAGCTAAAATTGCTGCAGAAATACATGAGGGAACTTTCTCAGATGCTAGAAATGTTTTTGCTTTGATTCGGTTGGCTTATTGACCAATGTTGAAATTTATGGTTCTATTTAAGATTACTGCACTTTATGGATTAGTGACTTTTAGGGTCTGTCATATCTCAATAACAAAGTGAAAATGAATGCCGTCATAGAATGAGATAGATGTGAGAAAGGAAATCAGTAAGGAGCTGTGATAGAATTATATGGTGCTGGGGGGCACAGGAGATGTCAGCCAATGCCTCTCTAAGGAGGTGGGTAAAATTTTGACTTCAGACTTGATGAACAATAAGGAGTCAGCCATGTCTAAAGCAGACAAGAACAGCTAGACAAAGACTGACAAACACCAAGTCCTGAAGGTGGAAAGAGCTTGGTGTTTTCTAAGAAAGTGAGTATAACGGAGAGGGAAGACTGGGAAGAGTCCTGTGAGTGGAGACCAGAGTAGAGGAGCCTAAACTGCAGTCACAGTTAGTATTTTACTCCAAATAAGACGACAGGCTGTCACTGAAGGGTTTCATAAATGAAAATGACATAATATGGCTCAAATTTTGTTTTTTAAATGCTACCTAGAGGGAGCATCATTAAAAGGTATAAAGCCAGCTGGGGCTATTGCACTAGTCTAGGCTTCAGATAATAGAGGTTTGGTCCAGGATGATACTGAGGATGACTGTACGTGCTAGGCTGCCATGGAAAGTCTCATTTGTACTTTTTCCCAATGTGATTATCAATACATATCCTTTAACTCCTGAAAGTGTCTCCAACTGGATGACAAATGATATAGACACCTTGGAGACAGCAGTGGATATGGTGAGAGAAGATGAGAAGATCAGAAGTAGAATTGCAAGTGTTTGTTAATGGATTGGAAGTTATTGGGGGCAGAAGTGGTGAGTAAAGGAAACGAAAGAATCTAGAGCAATGGTTAGCATTCAAAGGACATTTGTGCCCCATACCCTATCTCCTTCCAAATACACACACACACACACACAGAGAGAGAGAGAGAGAGAGAAAGAGAGAGACAGAAACAGAGACAGAGACAGAGACAGAGAGAGAAACAGAGACAGACAGACAATTTGGTAATTTTGGCAATGTCTGGCAACACTCTGATCATCACAAATGGGGTGGCATCTACTGGCATCTAGTGGGTAGAGGCTAGGGATGCTGCAAAGCATTCTACAATGTATAGGACAGATACATATATTATTATTCACCCAAACTGTCAGTAGTGCCTTGAGTAACCTTGTTCTAGAATGGTATTCAGTTTTCTGGTGTTAACACTCAGCACATGTTAGTATTGTTTCACACAAATGGGCAACTGAGAAGGAACTGTGCCTCTTGGGAAAAGTAAAATATTTCATTTTAGTTATATTAAATTTGAACTTCATATAATACATCCAAATAGTTACTTAGGAATTTTAAATTCACACCAACTAGTACAAAATATGTGTTTCATTATAAATGTCACTGGATGAAGGTGAGATTTTCCTGTTTTGTGATAATTTCAATTCTACCAAGCCTCTGATAAGACTTAAAAGCAGTATTGCTGGGACAAATTCCTGCAATTTGCCTAATATAATTTTTAGATAAATACTGTTTCATGAAAAATACTCTAGTTCTTAGCTCCTTGCATATAGTGAAAAGTAGACCCTGTTTTCCAGTATCTGTTAATGAATATGGATTTATTTCATACAGTATTACAGCCTGATATAAATTATAATTATATATTTCTCTTCTCCTCAAACTTTTAGACCAGTCCCTGAGTCAAGAAAGGTCTAGCAATACTTAGTTTTTATCTAGTTTTAAAAATTATAGAGGAAGGACATTTTCAATATGACTTTGTCACTGCAAGTTTTTCAGTGAAAGCAAAGTTGGTATCTGTTTAGCTCACATTAAGGACTCCTTCTTAGTCGCCAGACTTTGCTAGCCTTATGGTTGTAAAACCTTCAACACTTATAGGTCAACGTGGGGGAGAAGGGACAGGAACAAAAACACACATATATGTATCAATTTCAGCAGGCTAAATACAACAGGTATGTTTCTTAAGACAACAATAAGTGGATTAGCAGTACTAATGATGGCTTAGCTTGGGGGAAATTTGGAAGTTTTTCTAAAGATGTGTCATTTGATTTCAGTCTTGAAATATGAATAGGAGTTCACATGCAGGAGCAAGCATGGGCACATGCATGTACACGCACATGCACACAAAACACACAAACACACACATACACAAAGGAGGTAAGGAATTCTACATGGAGGAATAGCACGTGCAAAATCAGTCATTAAAAGCATGTCATATTAGAAATGCTGAAAAGTTCACGGCAAAAGGTATAGGAAGCAAAGTGCCAGGATCTGAAGCTGGAAAGGTAGGTTGAGGCATAATGGCGAGTGGCCTTGCATGTCACATTAACACACAAATTTTAGAGGTGATCTAATAAGCCAGAAATATAGCAGCCTCAATTTTTTGAAGGCAAAACTGCAGAAATATAAAGGACAAGAAGACTCTTATATTGAGAAACTGCCATTGTAAGCCAAAAGAGAGTTACCCTGACATAATCAAAGGTTATCCCAAGATATCTGGCTTAGATTAGGTAGATGAAACTTATGCCATAAAGCTGAGTAAGATGACAATAGGGCAAATCTCAAGGACAAAAAGACACCAAGGAATGATAAGAAAAGAGAAAATCCAGAAGAGAGTAGTATGACAAAAATGCAGGCGGAGGAGATTTCTTGAAGCAAAAGCTGCTAACTGTGTTAATGTAGGGAAGTTGCCAACTGGGCTGCAAAAGGGGAAACTATTGAATTCAGCAAGCATATGAGGTTATCGAATACCTTGGGAGGGTATTTGCATTTTCAGCAAAGTAATGTGGAAAGTCAGACTGAAGTAGACTGATCACGAAGTGGGATTGCTGTGTGGAAATCTAGTGGAAAAGCAAGTGAGAAACATACAGTGGTAACTGAAGGGAAGAGAAAGTCAAGGTCAGGACAGGACACTTGAGTGTATTTTTAGATAGAAAAAGGAGACTTTGAGGCTGTTGCAGCAAGTGATAGTGAAAGAGAGGAAGGCAGGGGCTGCTTCAGTAGTTTGGAAGTGGAGGAAAGGGTATTGGAGAGACCTCTTTGCCTTTGGCCTTGCTTTCTTATACGATTTAGGAAGCTTGGCTGGAAGGAGCAGAGATCCCATAGAGGATTCAGAAAAAGTGGTAAGAGTTTGGAAAATCAGCTACAGAGAGAGGTAAAACAAACTACAGGGAAACACAAGTTTTGGTGAGTAGTTTAGGAAATCCAGCCAAGTTCACAACCATCTACAAGGTCGGAGTCCTAGATGTAACACTTCAATGACTTGGTCAGGTGACTTATCTCTACTGCCTGTTTTACACAAATAAAATGGATAAAATGGTAATCTTTGTCCATTCATGCTGTCATGCAAATACAGTGAAATTATATTTATTAAAGTGACTTACAAACAGTTAAATAATATTCAAGTAATACTGCCTTGGGTTTGCACACTTGAAGACAGGACTTTTACATACACGTGACTACATAGATTGGAACATTAAAAGCTGGCCATGCATTTATGTGGGTACTGCTCCTTTTATTGCAACAGCAGGATTTGTTCTGTTGGTTTTTGGAAGGCAACTATGCTCGCCACTATATCACCAACTGTTATGTTGGCTTTTGTATTTGGCCTAATTTTTCATTGGTGTCCTCAATGCCCCAAAACTGCCCACTACACCATTCCCCTTGGCCATGGTCATGATGATGTACTTAAAGGTATGTATTCAGATATGTTCTGTTGAAACTCCCAAACACAGTGTCTACCGCATTCCCTTTACCTTGGTGCACCCAAATCATCCCAGCCTAGAAACATGAGAAGTGGCCCTGAGTGACTAGAGAGTGAAGCAGGAAATGCTGTGTTGTTTAATGAAGTCCTTATGGTCTCCTGACCTGAAAGAAATGGTAGAATGGCACACATGGCTTGTCACATGGTTGTATGCACTATTGAGAGTGTCAGGTCAACCAGTAAGCCATCAAATGGTAGTGCTTACAAAATAACCACTGGTATCATTTAACCCATTCTTTTAATTTTACAGTTAAGACAGCAAAAGTTCAGAGAAGTACTGTACAAAGATCTTCCCCAAGTCTAGTTAGCTACTTAAGAACTGAGAAAGAAAAAAGAACTCAGGTCTATAGGACCATGTTTCATGTCTTTGCTGTTAAGCTATGTCATTTTTCTTTGATGTCTTAAAATGCCCCAGTTCTAATCAGCAGACCCAACTGGACTTCCCCAGTAATCATGTATCTTACCTTCTTTTCGTATAATCAAGCCCGCTCTTTCATCTCTTTTCTGAGCTGCTATCTGTTCAACCAATTTTTCCAATCTATTCAAGGCTGTTCTGAAATTGTAAATCTGAAGTGAAAGGGAATGCTTGTCCTTTGTGACATCCATATGGACACAGTGAATGTTTTATTTAAGTACAGAAATAATACTGCTAATTTGCCAAAGTAGACAATTCTCCAGTTTTTACGATTGCCTCTCTGCTGTCTCAATTTTTGCTTTATGTCTCATTCTTCTGGTTTTAAAAATTCCATTCTATGGATTGCAGTAAGCATTACCAGTAGGATGTTAGCAAGACAGCTGACTTATGTGTTTGTATGGACAAATATAAGTCCTGACCTCATAATGTTACCAGTGTTCTTCATGTGGTCCTCATTGCATCATAATATTTCTGTGACATTCTACTTTTTCACAAAGAGAAGACTGAGATTCCCCTCCCTAGACAAGGAGGGAGGGAAGGAAGAAGGGAGGGAGGGAGGGAAAGGGAGAGAGAGAGCTAGCTCAAGGGAGACAATTTGCTTTACACTAAGGGAAAGACATCTGGGTAGGAACCTGAAGGAAGTGAGTTACCAAGTCAGGAGGTCCTGAGATCAACATGTGCTTGACATACCTGAGAAACATCAAGGAGACCAATGTGACCAAAATGATGTGGGATAGAAGAGAGAGGTAGAGCGATAAGAGCAGAGCCAGGAGATGGTGGTCAGATTATGTGGGACTTTCCAGTCTGTTGTAAAGACTTTGGCCTTTATTTCCGCTAAGTGAGATGGGAAGTTTTGGGGCAGAATGGTGATGTTATTGCTCCAGCTGCTTTGTAAAGAATACAATGAAAGGGCTAAATGGTAAAGCAGAGAAACCAGTTAGATGGCAATTTCAGTAATCCAAGCAAGAGACAATAGGTTCGTGTGTGGACTGTATTTAGATGCTGAATCCACAACCAAACTGGAAACGAACTGCAACACTTAACAACTGCAAACTAGATTGCTAACTAGATACTTGGTAATAAGAAATAATTGTTCATTGTATTATTTAATTATATTTTATGTTATACTGTTTGTCTTAGCCTATTCTTGCTGCTCTAACAAAACATTTTAGACTGAGTAATTTACAAACATCAGATTGGCATTTCTCATAGTTCTAGAGGTTGGAAAGCCCAATATTAAGGCTTTCACAGATTCAGTGTCTGGTAAGGGCCCCATTCCTCATAGATAAAAATTATGTGTATTCATGGAAGAAGAAAATAGTTTCCCTCAATCTCTTTTATAAGGTGTTTTAGTCCCATCTATGAGAATGAAACCCTCATGACCTGGTCACCTCCCTCAAACCCCTCCTCTTAATACTGTCAACATGGTAATTAGGTTTCAACATATGAATGGAGGGCACAAACGTTGATACCATAGCACTGATTTTTTTTTGTAATATTATGTTGTGGAGTTATGTATTTAAAGTACTTACAAATAAGTAATAAAGTATGAAGAAACATATAGTGCTTTGTGCAAGGTACTGCTGATAGTCTACATAAGGCAAAGAGTAAAAATTCACCATTGGAATGTGGATTGTGCTGACCTTGAGAAAAATTACAGTCAGTGAAATGCTGAGTTAAGAGATGGAAGTAAATATGGAGGTAGGTATAAATTTATATTAGGTTTTTGGGAAATTTTTTTTTTGTACCAGGGATTAAACTCATGACCTCACACTTGCCAGGCAACTGCTTGCGCTGCTGAGCTAAATCACCAACCCCAAAGTAACTTTTTTTTTGTACCAGGAATCGAACTCAGGACCTTGCATTTGCCATGCAGGCCCTATGCCACTGAGCTATATTCCTGGCTTTTGGGGAACATGTTTAAGATGTTTGCTGAAGCAATTCACAGTTATCATGGCCATTTATAGAGGGTGTAATTGCACTTGAATTTTCTTCAATTACAAAAATGATAGTCATAAATTTAAAGAACACTAAGAGAAATCACCCATGTTTCCATTACTCTCACAAACCATTAATTTTTAAAAAATTAGGCCACATACACTGACAATTTTATAGTTTAAATAGAACTATGTGCACTGTTTCAATTTCATAAAATTCTGTTTCAAATAGCTTTTGTTAGTGTAATTTTTCTTTTTTTATCTATTTTCCTCAAATATTATTTTATTAATTACTTTTTACATGTAAATGACCATGAAAGGTAAGTGATTTAAAAAAAAAAAGCTGGAAGCAAACATACACTTAGCTATAAGAAAAAAAATGATATTGTCAGAAAAAGACAATAGGAAAAAAAAATCCAGGTGGGTTGGTGTTGTAGTCAGGGGTTACAGAGAGAACAACTGCATACAGGACACAGAGTTTGTAATACTGTTTTATGATGTCACCCAGAATTAAGCAAAAGAAAGTGCAGGAAATCTGTCCACAACACTAAGACCCAGGATATTCAGTCAGGGCCTGGATCCCACAGCAATGCCCTTCATGAATCCAAAATGCATGACAATGCCTCCCACAAATCCATCTGGAAATCTAAGAGCCCACAATAAAGACTCACGCCAGCCTATTTTACGGTTCTGTGCCGGGAAGGCCAAAGGTCAGTGGTGGAACTAGAAAGTCTATGCCAGCGGGGTGAAGGAGCTGTGCAGTGGGTTGAGGGTTCTACACGGGAGCCAAGAAGTCATGCTCAAAATAAGGAGTGGGGCTGCCCTGAAAAGCACCACAGCCATCCTCAGTGGCAATGAGGTCCCGCACTCCTCTGATGATGAGAACAGTTGAGCACAGGTCAGGAAGCCCAGTGTGACAAGCTTCTCCAGCACACATCTTCCCCTCCGGAGCCAGGAAGCAATGCTCAATGTAAGGAGCAGAGCTCTCCCAAAGTGAAGCACAGCCACTCTCATTAATGAGGTCCCGAGCTCCTCTCATGATAATGGCCGAATCCATATTGGGGAAGCCAGCATGACAAGCACCTCTGAGAGAACCATTGGCTTGAAACAGCACCTCTTGAAAGAACCCATAACGCCTCCCTTTTCTTCTCCATGTCTCTATTTATGCTGGCAAATTTCCTCAGGTGGACCATCTTTACTCAACACCACACTGACGTAATTCAGCTGGTGCTAAGTTGACCACCAGTTTTTAATCCATAACAGTTGGATTCTCTGCAGTAGTTTGGCTTCAACTCCCATGAGTAGTATGAGAGCCAGGTATGGAAGTCGGCAGGTGAGATCACACACGAGGTCCAGGGTTCATCCTCAGGTGGTCTGTCATGTGGGCCAGGTAGCAGCCATCTGTAGGAATCCTGTTAGAGACATAGGTTGCTTTATGTTTCTTACTTCTAGTTCACCATGTCCAGCTCAGTTCTCAGGATAAATTGATGAAGAACTCCTCTGTATAGAATGAGCATTCTCAAGTGGTGCCTGAGGCAGGGCACAGAGACAGAGGAGAATCTGGGCCAGGCTCACCCAGGCATATTCAAGATAAAAGATGGTATGTGACAGAAGGCATCTTGGTAACAACACTCCTTCACGTGTCTGTCTCTAGAGTCACATTTCTGTACCACAGATGCCTTATAGACAACTGGAGCACAGTTTTCATACTACTATCTCTTTCCTTTTCCATGTTTTGGGAACTTCCTCATCCTCAAATCTATCTCCTGTCTTTCTTTTCCATGGCTTATGTCCTCATTTTGGTGGCTAACATACAGAAATAGTGCCTGGGTGGTACTTTTTTTCTTAGGGCAGTGGCAAGCACTCTACTACTGAATTACTTTGTGCTCTACCATGATACGCTGCTTCACCACAGCCCCAAAAGCAACAGGGTCAACCAATCATGGACTGAACTTTTCAAAACTATGAGACATAATAAACTTTTTCTCTTTATAGGCTGATTATCTCTGGGGTTTATTATTGTGATGGAAAAGTGGTTAATAAAAACAGGAAGACTATAAATGAGATTTTATTTTAAAAACAAATATGTATGTAGTTTGGTGGGGTGCACAGTGTGCAGTTTATACACTAAACAGATTCCAGTATTTCACCCATCTGAGGAGGTATATATACACAGAGAAATGATAGTTAGAACTTGAAGGATGCTAGATTCTTTTTTTCTTAAATACAATTATATTCCTAAAACAAAAAGGAACAGATACATTGGGCAAGATTTTCTCAAGGGCTCTTCTGCTTTTCAACAAGGACCAAGGTTAGAGGACAGGGAATGATGTTTCCCCAGCCCTCAGATTATTTGATTTAGTTAAGGGTTGGAGTTCTTTCTCAGCTGATACACACATGACCCAGAACGTTACAGATTATCAGTTATTTCAAACAAGAGTGTCAAAGAAAACAGTCACCATTCTCATTCTGCACACGTTGTAAAGGACATTCTTGGTGTGTGTGTGTGTGTGTGTGTGTTTTGTTTTTTTGCTTTTTTTGTTTTGTTTTGTTTTTAGACAGGGTCTTACTTTGCAGTTCAGGCTGGCCTTGAGTTCCCTTTGTAGCCCAGGTCTCGAACTCGCAATGATCCTCCTGCCTCAACCTTCCCAGTGCTGGGAATACAGGTATGTGCCACCACACCCGGCTCCATAAAGGACATCTTTGGAACACAGATTGTGATGATTTAGTACTCTGGTGTAAGAAGATACTAAATGAACTTTTTTGGCCTTGGGAGTAATCTCACAAAACAGAAAGGCTTGAGGAATTCCCACATTCTAAAGGAAAGCCCAGGCAAGAGAATGTGTGGAGGCACTGGAAACCAGTTCTGTGTGCATCTGCTGATTATCACCTCCAAACTACTTAGGAGAATGTGACAAGTTTGGAGATTGAGAACAGCCTTAATGAGCACTTGGAGAAGCCATCACATTGCGTCACTTCTATGCATCCAAGGGGCGCTCATCGGAGAAACTGGGGATAGCCAGCTGTCTACAGAAGACCACTTCCTGAATTGGGCGGGCCAAAGATTGATACAAATTCACAGAGAGTCAGATGTTAGACTCCAAGGAGAGGAAACAGACTGAGTCATATTGGGAGAAGCCCTAGTGGCGAAGACTGCCTATACTATTTCAGGAACCCTCAGCACAGACTGAGAGGGAAACCAAGCACATTGATAAAGCATGTCAAAGAAGGTGTGTTTAGATTTCTAAAGAATCACCATAGAAGAGAAAAACACATCATTTAAAATCTGATACGATCAGGGAGTACCAACATCAGACAACAACTTTACCGATCAAGCCTCAGGAAAGCAGCACATATAGAGAGTAGTGGGTCAGGAAATGGGAGAAGCTGAACTTGTTGTCTTTCCTACCTCTACATTTGCACAGAGAGCCAAGATTTACAGTAAAAGCTCACATATATGGTTAATTGATTTCCAATAAGGATGACAAGACATTCAGCAGGGAAAGGACAACTTTTCCAACAAATGCTGGAGAAACTGTCTACCCACATGCAGAAGAACAAAGCTGGACTCTTGTGTTACATCATACATAATATTAACTCAAAATGAATCAAAGACCTAAAGGTAAGAACTAAATCTATAAAACTATACTTACTTTTAAAGTAGTAGTATCTTGCCATTATCTATCACAATTAACTATCACACTCATCAATATGTAAATCTGAAACTGACAAACACTATTGACAAAGAAAATCATATATGTGGTATCTTTTCTGAAAAATTTAAATGTTTATCAAAAGCTTTTCTTCTTCTTTTTCATTCATAGCTATTATTCATCTTGTGTAGGAATTGTCCAGGACTTTACTCTGACAGTGCAAAAAGCAAACTCCTTTTATTACAATCTCTGCCCTCAATGCTACTGTCATTCTGCCCCAGCCACAATGGCTTTCTTGTTGTTCCTCCAACACTCCAAGCACAGACTCACTTCAGTACATGTATCCTATGTGTGCAATATTTGTTCAGTACTATTCTTAATCACACTGGGTTTTTTTTGTTTGTTTCTGTGCCACTGGGGACTGAACCTAGGGCCTTCATATTGAACTACATTCCTATTTTTATTTTGAGACAGGGTCTTACTAAGTCACTAAGTTGCCCAGATTGGCAATCCTCTTATCTCAGTCTCCCAGAATGCTGGGATTACAGGTATGCACCACCATGCCCCTTCCCATCATATCTTAATAATAATCCACTTCTTTCCCATGCATTTTGTATGCCTTATTATACATTATAATGTTTAGAATCTGACTTCCCACATTGGTTCTAATTGGTTCTTGTCTACTCTCCCAACACTGCTAGAATGTAAGCTTTATGAGGCAAAGACTTAACACCAAAGAATGAATGAAATATTTAGAAAACAGTACATATAGTGAGTCAAACATTCACTTAACTCATACTTTTGAGAATTTACTATAGGGGAGGCACTATGCTGAAAACATAATAAACATGAAACATACAGGACTCGTTAAATGTATGTCTAAACTATAAAATAAAAAGATTTTGAGGGTGGATGGCTAGTTTCATAAATGGCAAGTCTAAATTAGAAGGCTTAACAGCTCCGTGTCTATTGTTCAACACAACAATATGAAAAACTTACCACCAGATGATTTGATTTGCTCTGGGGAATCTGGAAGTGGAATTCACTGAAGCTGGTCATTCCTGACTGATCTTTTGCATCCAAGTGGGAGAGGCAAACACCCCCTCGAGGTGGGGCAATTACATAATCGTTTACTCACTCCTGCTGGTCACCAGTTCCCCAGGACAGCTTGACCCCGGGGCTCGGTAAGGCCTTTTTAGGGACTGTGTAGAAGAGAGGCAAAGGCACCCTTGAAGAGTGCGATCACGTTGACAATCTATATTTGACTTGTACTATATTTTCATTGCTACTGGGGAAAAGGCCCAGTGGAAAATGTGTGCTGTTCTAAATATAGCACCTACTTCTCTATACCTGTCAGATTTAGGTTGATGCTTCGGGGGCCCAGCCCAGGCAGTCACCTCCAGGAAGGGCTTTAGCAGATCGGGTCAGATCTGTCCCTGTCTCAGGTAAGGTCGGAAGGAGGTGGCGTCCTGCGTGAGTCTTAACCTCAGTCCTCCCCCAATGCTGCCCTTCCTGGTCCTGAAACTCGGAGGGTGGCAGGCGTCCCTCCCCTCCCTCCAGCAGCCCTTGGTTGTCCTCCAGCTCTCAAGTACTCTTACCAGTTTACCTTTTTCTCTCTCCACATTTCGTTGTTTCTACGATTGTTTGGCTAACATCCCCTCCCAAATTTTTCGACCTGTGACTTTCTTTTGTTTATAATAAGTTATGGGAGAGAGGGAGCATTATTACAGTTTTTCGGTAAGAGAAAAAGCCTAGGGTGGGCACAGGCGTCACAATCAATATTTATGAATGAGCGGGCGAAGGGACAAGATGCTTTCAAGTTGGGTGCGGGGAGATGGAGTGCGAGGAGCCACTGATGCAGTGATTTCTCTTCCGTAGCTCCCATCCTCCAGACTCGGCCCCGCGCGCGTGCACGCTGGGGTAGGGATGAAGGGCCCCAGTAACAGGGATCTAGAGCTAGGCGAGGAGGACGCGCCGCGATGGGCGGGGACGCGCACGTCAAAGGGGGCGGGACTACGGAAGCGCCGTGGGGCGCGCACGCATAAGGGGCGGGGCCATGAGGACGCGGGCGGAAGGGGCGGAGGAGGGCGGTCCTAGCGAGGGGCGCCCGCCCGCACAATGGCCAAAGCCCGCGGCCGAGCTCCAGCCCCACCCAGTGCGCTGTGCGCCGCTGGCAGCCCCGCTTGCTGTGTGGGCGCCGGGCCATGTACTCGGGGAACCGCAGCAGCGGCCAGGGCTACTGGGAGGGCGGCGGGGCCGAAGAACCGGCGCCAGCGGGGACGCTGAGCCCCGCGCCGCTCTTCAGCCCGGGCACCTACGAGCTCCTGGCGCTGCTGCTCGGCTCTCTGGGGCTGCTGGGCGTCGGCAACAACCTGCTGGTGCTCGTCCTCTACTACAAGTTCCAGCGGCTGCGCTCTCCCACCCACCTCTTCCTGGCCAACATCAGCCTCAGCGACCTGCTGGTGTCCCTCTTCGGGGTCACCTTTACCTTCGTGTCCTGCCTGAGGAACGGCTGGGTGTGGGACGCCGTGGGCTGCGTGTGGGACGGGTTTAGCAGCAACCTCTTCGGTGAGTCGGCCGGGAGGGGACGCTTCCTTCCCCTCCTTGCAAACTTCTCTTTCCGCCTTGCCACAGCCTCCGTGCGTCCCCCGGTCCCGCTCGGCCTCGGTGCCCGCTTCCCTTCCCGCCACCTCCCGCGCCCCCCGTCTCCCGTCCTCGCCCGTACTCCCGACCCGAGCCCCCGGCGCGCCTTTCCCCTGGGTCTCCTGCACCCGCGCTGCCCACACGCCGCTTCCTCACCCCACGCCGGCCCGAACCCGCCCTCCTCCAACTTCTCTCTCAGCTCCAGCCTCCCCGGAGCACCCCGGACGCTGGCTATCTCCGCTCCTTTCCTCTCGTTTCTCCCTTGTCACCGTCTTGATACAGTTCAGCAGGGCGTTTCAGTTTGGGGAAAGAAACAAGGGCCTATGGAGTCAAGAGGGTCAAGAAAAAAAGTGATTTAACTCGTGAAAGTTGGAGGAGGGATCAAAAAGATTTAATTCATATGCTGTTAGTTTCCTGAAATGAAAGGTGGAAACGTAAAATAGCAGCAGTGTATATTTTTTTTTTCTTTTGTTCATTAGCAGTTGTAAACTTTTGATGCTTCCCAAGGAGTGACGTGGTTTCATTCATGTCCCCAGAATGCAAAATGGCATGTGCCCTATAAGCTATTTTTACTGTTTTTCTTTGGTAAATTGTAGCTTATCCAAATCTAAGTTGAGATTACCTATGCCTCAGAGAATCTCATCTCAGGTGAACAAATTGCTTTGCAGTCAGTAGGTTTCATTAAAGTAGAACTTGATAGTTAATTGAAGATTTATATCTAAAATAATGATTACAGAAGTTTGAAGTCTCAGACTTGACTTTTTGAAGACGACCAATTCCGAGTATGATAAGCTTGGGAAAGAAACTACTTTTTTCAGTGCGCCCCTGGAATTTGACTCATACAAAGATTTGAAATGGAAATGTGTATTTCTCAGGTTTTAAGATTCCTTTTTAAATCTTGAAATCCTCTGATAATTTATAACTGCTTTTGTCTTGGCAGATGTTGGAGCGCAGTCTTTGTAGCGTTATCACAAATATTTTCTTATTCCCCAGCCTCTTGTGCTCTGACGAACCCAAATACTGTGGTGTTGTAATGATTGATTTTTTTGATATTTTGAGCGAAACAAAATGTCAAGGAGTCATGATTCATTTGATTGCCTCAATGATTATAATATTCTCTTTTTCCCAATAACATAAATCTGAGAATTTCCTTTGTACAAAAATTTGGAACCTGGGCAGGGAACTCTATAGTTATGTAGGTGATGATATAGGTGGTTATGCGATTACACTCTTCACATAATTAAAAATACTTAACAGGCAAATCTTCAGGCAGGCCAAACTTTAAAGAAGGGGCTTCTAGTGCAAGCCTGAAGTGTCATCATTAATGCTCCCTAGCATGGGCATCACATGTTTGGTCACAGACATGAAAGTTCTTATTTCCATAAAGTGCCTTTTCTCTGCTCAGATATTCTGTTTCTGCACCTGGGAGTTTGAAAACAAGAATGCAGTGAAATTTTTCTAAGTGCTAACATGCACCCTTTTCTTCCTTCTGCAACACCCACTCTTTGGTATCTCCTACTTTCTTCCCTCTGTGCACCATTCCTGATGGAGTCCCTTTCTGTTCAGAAATTATTTTGTAAGACTGGTGGAAACCATCATTTATTTCTCAGGCATTTTTAATCAATGCTTTCAACTGCAACTATATTCCCTTTTTAGAATTAGAGGCAGACGCTAAGGTTAGAGGATAGGAGATTTGATTAAACCCCAGAGACAAGAGTGAGTGAGGTTATTATGGGGCTTGAAGTGCTCTTAGTAAAGGTAAAAAAATTTCTTTGCCTGGAGTGTGCTTCTAGATTGAGTTACGGAAGAAGAAAGGGAAAGTACTTCCCAGTGTTATCCCTGAGCAAGAACTAACTATAAAGGAGTAGTAAGAGAGGAAGAAATTTTAAAATACCAGAAGTAGCTGGGTACACCAGAGGCCTTGGAAAGGCTGCCTTATCTAGTGAGAAAACCATTGGTCTGGTGGCACAAGGATGGGCCCTGTTCTTGATCCTGTGGCTGAGTGATTGTATGGGGTTTCCCAATTCAATTCAGTATCTCCCCAGCAACAGTTTTCTTGTCTTTTTCAAGGAGTAATTGAGCTTAATGTTCTTGAAGCTGATCCCACTTGCTCTATATTTTAAGGAGTCTTTGGATCTCAGCAGGTTAAGAAGAGTCTTGACCTGTGTACTCATCTCTTACTCCCAGTCTCAGCCTTGTCCCCTGCCAAGCCAAGAAAAGCTCATACTGTGGTTACACTTCTTCATAGGTTCAGTCTTCCTCTTCATACCTGCTACAAGGCCAGATAAGTAATAGAGAAATATATATGGGTATTCACAAGTAGACTAGTAGACCAGACAACCAACTGCTTTACTCTGTGCTCAAATCTGGCTTCTCAGCAAATGCTGAAAATAAGTGGAATCTCTGATATTCCTGAGGTAGAATATGAATGGATAGGACTGTTAGAATCAGCATTTCAGTTAAATTGACCAGGCAGATCAGTGATGTAGTCTGTTATGTAAGTTATAATTGAATAGCTTATTTTACCAATATCCAAAATGAACATATCTCTTAGCCTTGGCAGGTCCAGCTTACACCACTTAGATTTTAATAGATTTAACAATAGTGAATGTTAGACATAAAACAAAAACCCTTACTATTACTGTGTGATGATGAACCACAGAAAGGCTAGCATTGTGCACTGTACAGTGCCAGAAGACTTCCAGGTGAGTGAGTTCTTCAGGTCATTGACTGTCCCACTTCTGACTACACCTAACCTCACACAGGTGTTCTCCTTATGAAATATAACAAACATTGTGCTGAAGTTAACAGGAGAGATTTTCTTCAGTACCCTTTCAAAAATAAGAATAGTAGCATGATAGTCTTGGCAGAAGATATTAAAAAAATTTTTTTTTCTTGGGATACAGAGATTCAGGGTTGCAGAGACAGTCTGACAAAATGCAAACATCACTGTATTCAAATGTTAGAAATAAATGTTTAAAAAAGTAGATGTTTATTTTAATATGTGAATCTAGGAATTTTTTAAATTTATAAAACATATGCACAGTTTCATTCATATAAAGATGTTTTAAGTATCTTTTATTCCCTCAGCATGTACCTAAATATTTTTTAATACCATGTTTTGCTGAATTAATTCTTTGTGATAATTGGTAAGGTTAACTCAAAATAGTTTCTTATTGCTGCCACAGGTCCTAAGGGTGTTTGGACCTTTAAAAGATCTATTCAGCTGTTCTGGGCTCACCCATATTGTTTATTGGCTTCGGAAACATTTCTTGCTTGTGATGGTAGATATGTAGTATATTCATTTCCATAAACACAGTGAAGCTAAACATTTCTTTTAGTCTAAGCTCATACTGTGTATATTCTTATTCAAGTATTTTATTTTTGTTTGTTTTGTTTTTGTTTTTTGAGACAGAGTCTTGCTCTGTATTTAGATTGGCCTTGGACTTACTGTGTAGCCTAGGCTGACCTTGAACTTGCAGCAGTCATTGTGCCTCAGCCTTGTAAGTCCCAAATGCTGGGATAACAGCCATGCCCCACCATGCCTGACATGTTCTGATATTTTAAAAGCAAGGAATTGTGTTAAATTTTTAAAATTTTTGTGGGACAATATCTATTTATTATTGCATTGCCTGATTTGGGGGTGGAGGGTATATCTCAGTTGTTCTTTTTTTAAGAAATTAGAAAATATGTGAGAAAGCCTTTCATGACTTATGTTAGTGGAGGTTTGTATCCAGGTAACAAGTTAGGCCCCAATGGATTATAATTGCTGTTGCATGAAATTACTTTTATATTGTTTACAACTGTATTCTTTCTTGAATTTTCTTCTTTCAGAGAAGAGTTCCAGTCACAAATGCATATGTGATGTATTTTGGCATTTACTACTAAGATGAAATTCAGGAATGAAAACCACACATCCATTTTAGTATTCTCAGATGTGATTAGATGTACTTTGTCATGTTTCTATGCTGCTGACTTATAAAAAAAAACTTAAAAAGGGTAACAAGTTAAACAGCTAGGACCTGCAAATTCAGTGCCTCTGGAAGAACTGGAACATTATAAGGAGAGATTTTATTACGGCATACTCACACCTCAGCAGAGCTTCAGCCTAGATTCATACTTATTTTCTTCATCAGCAGCTGTTACCTGAACGTTTACCTCCCACGATGGCAGACAATCTTCCCACAGAGTTTGATGTGGTTATAATAGGGACAGGTTTGCCTGAATCTATCCTTGCAGCTGCATGTTCAAGAAGTGGACAGAGAGTTCTGCATGTTGATTCAAGAAGTTACTATGGAGGGAATTGGGCTAGTTTCAGTTTTTCAGGATTGCTTTCCTGGTTGGAGGAGTATGAGCAGAACAGTGACACCGAGGAAGAAACTGCTGCTGCGTGGCATGACTTGATCCATGAAACAGAAGAAGCCATTGCTCTTCGCAAGAAGGATGAGACCATTCAGCACACAGAAGTTTTTTGTTATGCCAGCCAAAACGCGGAGGACAGTGTTCAAGAGATTGGTGCTCTACAGAGAAATGCTTCCTCAGTGGTATCTAGTACCGTCACTGAACCTCTGCATTCTGCAGAGTTGCCTGAAGAAGAGCATTCATATATTACTAGCAAAGAATTACCTGCTGAAGATACCCCAAAAAGTGATAGCAAGATTTCACTAGGAGAAACTGATGTAGAGGAATCATCAGAGAAAGAAAAGTACTGTGGAGATAAAACCTGTATACATCCAGTTTCAGATGGAGATAAGGTTGAAAACAAACCTACAGTAGAAGATAATACCAATCAACCAAAGAGAAATGTGATTACTTACCCTCAAATAGTTAAAGAAAGCAGGAGGTTTAATATCGATTTGGTATCAAAGCTGCTGTATTCTCAAGGATCACTGATTGATCTTTTAATCAAATCAAATGTTAGTCGTTATGCAGAATTTAAAAATGTCACTAGGATTCTTGCGTTTCGGGAAGGAAAGGTAGAACAGGTGCCTTGCTCCAGAGCAGATGTCTTTAATAGCAAAGAACTCACTATGGTTGAGAAGAGGATGCTAATGAAATTTCTTACATTCTGTTTAGACTATGAACAGCATCCTAATGAATACCAAGATTTCCAGGAATGTTTGTTTTCTGAGTACTTAAAAACTAAAAAACTAACCCCCAACCTCCAGCATTTTATACTGCACTCAATTGCAATGACATCAGAATCATCTTGCACTACATTAGATGGCCTTAAAGCAACAAAAAACTTCCTTCAGTGTCTTGGACGGTTTGGCAACACTCCCTTTTTATTTCCTTTGTATGGCCAAGGAGAAATTCCTCAGTGTTTTTGCAGGATGTGTGCAGTTTTTGGTGGAATATATTGTCTTCGCCATAAAATCCAATGCCTTGTAGTTGACAAAGAATCTGGAAGATGTAAAGCAGTTATAGATCACTTTGGTCAAAGAATAAATGCTAACTATTTTATTGTGGAAGATAGTTACCTTTCTAAGGAAACATGCTCAAATGTGCAGTATAAGCAGATCTCAAGGGCAGTGCTTATTACAGATCAGTCCATACTAAAGGCGGATTCTGATCAGCAGATTTCCATTTTGATAGTGCCTCCAGGGGAACCAGGAGCTTGTTCTGTTCGGGTCACAGAATTATGTTCGTCAACCATGACATGCATGAAAAATACCTATCTAGTACATCTCACCTGTGAATCTTCAAAAACAGCAAGAGAAGACTTAGAATCAGTGGTAAATAAGTTATTCACCCCTTTTGCTGAAACAGAAGTAGATAAGGAAGAACTAAAAAAGCCAAGACTCTTGTGGGCTCTTTATTTTAATATGAGAGATTCCTCGGGAGTCAGCAGAAGCTCATACTGTGGCTTACCTTGCAATGTTTATGTCTGCTCTGGACCTGACTCTGGACTGGGAAGTGAGCACGCAGTCAAGCTAGCAGAAACAGTGTTCCAGGAGATCTTTCCAAGTGAAGAATTCTGCCCACCTCCTCCAAATCCAGAAGACATTATCTTTGATGGTGATGATAAGCAACCAGATGCTCCTGGAACCAATAATGTAACTGTGGCCAAGCTAGACTCTTCTGAAGAAAACAAAAACCTAGAAAGCCCCTTTCAAAAGTAGAAAATCACAAACTGGACAAGCACTTCATCTTGGCATCAGAATAGTCTCATTTGAAGGACAATTTTCCATATGACTAATTAGTGGTTGTATGGCGAATACTTTGCAGATGTTGTCTTTAAGTCTTTTTGAGACATTGGCTGTTGAAAATCTGTGTTAATCAGTAACTGATATATTTGGTTATTGGACTTTTGTGGTTCAGAATCAGCTCCATGATTCAGAAACTTAAAACAGGGTTAGCTTTATCTTAATATTGTGTACATATGTGAGAGTTCCATATTAGCAACTTTGTTTAAAGGAAGATAAAACTGTTACCAGCTACTGATCTTAAGATTTTATCATTGTCTACAGAATAATATAATAAATCCATTAGTAATTTTGCAGCTATTATAGTTGCTACCAACTCTTCATAGAGAAACAAAAATAATACATTATGTGAATCTTTTGTATATAATATAAATAATATAGACATAGTAGTGAGAACAGCAGCTAATAAAAGTGCCAGTATGATAAAAATACTCTTGTTCGTAATTGTTAAAAGTTTAGTTTTGCATGGTCCTTATTCTTTGTGAAGGCCATGTGTTTACATTTTTCAGTTTAATTTGCCTACTTAGCCCTTGTAACCAAATGAAGCAATGATACCACCATAATCTCCTTTACAAAAAGAAACTGCGATTAGTTGATAGTTGAAGAGTTCATTTGGGGGAGATACATTCCAAAGAAAATCTAGGGGATAAGATCAGTTTTTTAAAAATCTGCAGAATCCTGCTCTGGCACCTGGAAAAAACTTTCAACAAGTAATTCTAGCTAAAGGAAAAAAAAAATTAGATTACCTGAGATACTTCAGATGGTGGTTCTGAAATTCCTACATTTTTAACTTAGGATTAGAGATCTTTTTTTTGTTTGTTTGTTTTGTTTTAGTACCGGGGATTGAACTCCCAACTTTGTGCCTGCCAGGCAGGTGCTTATGCCACTGATCTAGATCCTCGGTCCAAGATCATTTTTAATCCCTAAGTAGATTTTCTCATCTAAATTTTCTCAATGGAATGTACCACCTGTTGGCTATACCACTTTAATTAGCAATGCTGACGTATAGAATGAATCAAAGTAGGATTGATTGTTTTCCAAGGTTGTGTCTCACCAGACATATAGGAAACAGCATTCATAATCACTTCTGCCTCTTTGACAGTTGTCTAGAGAAAATAGAAATTGTTTTTTTCCTGTACAACTACCAGAAATCATAAACCTGGTTGTACTCTAGTGTTGACAACTTGTAGGACCATCAGAAGAGGTGAACAACTTCCTTATTCAGTCTGGTTTCCATATATCAGGAAAAAAATAATGATCCTTTAGAAAGAGATCCTTTCATAGTTTTTGCTCTGAAATGTAGCATTTACTGTGCACTAGGTACTTAATATTGTGTTTTCCATACCTGTTTCTCAACAGCATTATAAGGCATATATGGAATACTTTCAAATTAATTTGGTGTGGAGAAGCCAACATTGGAACCTAACCTAGTCTTTCATGATCCCTGAGTCTATTGTCTCTTCATGAATGTTCACTGTTAGAAAAGTGTAAAGTGCCTGAGAAAATCAGAATCTCATTGTTGGGGAACAAGAGTAGACAGATGCTGGTTCTGTACATTTAACGCTGTAAATCTTAAACGGAATTTGGCTAAGTTTTAACAAAATAATGCTCTTTGGTAATATGTCAGTCTGAAGATTGTGTTACCAAAAATGTAAATATGCCAAGATACTTTCTTTTCTTGCTCTTTTGTGTATGAGGAAAATGAGACAATACTGATTTAAGTAATAGCTTATTGAAAGTAGAAAAGTTATGATTTGGTATTAATATTGTTATTTTAAGTATAGTAAAGTATTGTTGGGTGGATCTTAAACCTATCAAAAAAACTAAAATGTCTGATAACCTACAAATAGTGATTAAATTTTTTTAAAATCTCAAGGTAAAAACAGGGGCAAAAGTAATTTGGGCCTACTGAAAAGTTTTTCAGAAACACAGATTATTCATAAGAAACAAAAAACAGTGAGATATTATAAAAGATGGTATGATGGAAATATGAAACAAGTATATTAGGCCAAAATAAAGATTGTTTTAAAAACCAACAAAATGAATATATTATTTCCTTAAACTCATGTAAAATAGCAAGTTGGAAATGAGACAAGTTGTAACCAATAAACATTGAAGAATTTATGGGATATTATAACCCAGTGCAATTTCCTGACAAGTTGGAATTTAACTCCAGTTGGCTTATTAGTCAGCTTTTTGAAATGTTTAAGGAATAAATACGTAGGTATCATGAAAGGTGATATGCTACTAATTGTATTTTGGGGCAAATATAACTTCATTACAGACTACTAATCCCTGTTCATCAAAAAGAATGGTTTTCGTTTTCATTGTTTGATCTTTTTTTCATGTCTGTACCTTGTAACCTGAGCAACTACTTTGACGATAACAATATGCAATGTATTGCCATTATTAATATCTTATTAGTTTGTTTTGAAATTCTGTATCATTGTTTTTATTCTTTTTTCATTTTAAAATAAATAAACCCAAACATAAAAAGGTTCTCATTCTGAACAGACACAAAGTGCAAAGTGATATTTTGGCAAATAGTACAGCAGCAAATAAAAAAGTTATTTCCTACAACTCAGAATTGTAATACTAGTGTTCAGTAAAATCATTACATCAACATCAATAGAACAAAATTGTGAAAATCCAAAGTATTAACTACTTTAACTTTTAAAAATTTTACCCTTCATCTTTGGCTTAATTATTGGTGCTAATGATTTCATAGGCTTCTCATAATGTGATAAATAATTACTTAAGAGCTGACAATTTGGAAAAACATACATTTCTCAAACAAATTAAGCAGTGCTGGCACCTTATTTACATATGGTTGAAGAAACATCATTGCAATTTAAAAATGTACAAAATGTGAAAGACAAAGCAGCTTATTTTCTATTTACATGTCTATAACTAGCCAAACTGATACATAAATATTAACAGTAAAAGACTAATTCAGAAAGTTGCAGGTTATGTAAAGATCCTGTTTCTAGAGCCCATGGTATGCACAGTTTAAAAGATATTGGAGTATTAATATATATATAAATCATTTAAGGAAAGTTACACAACTATATTGGGATAATTTAAGAAAGATGCTTAAATAGAAGCAGATTGAAAGAGCTAAACTGAAAATAAGAGAATACTCCCATGAGAGACATCCTAGTGTAATGGAAAAATAGTAAATAGGGAGTCTGCATCACTTCTTACCTGTTACCTTGGGAAGATCACCTTAGTTTGCATTTCTTCACCTAAAATAAATAATATGTGGAATTATTCTGGGGATTAGTTAATGTGTATAAAACCACACCCAGATGAATGCTAATACATGACATACAGATTCATTACAGTACTGTTTAACTTTCCAACTAAACATTTTATGCAGTTTGACAGTGTTGGCGATGTAAGGTTCTTTTTTTAAGTTTAGATTTTAAAAATGGGAGTTTTACCTTTCAAATTTTTATTCTGTTAGGCAGTCTTTCTATATATTTCGTGGTGCTGACTAGAATGTTTAAGATTAGTAAGCATTTGGAAAAAAGTTTTAATAAAAGTAAAAAGAACCAGCTGGATCAACGTTGGAGATACTGTGTCCACTTTTCTTATGATAATGGATTTTATTTCAGAAGAATGACCATGTTACATATAAAAGAAAAAAATTTTCATCCCAATAATAGTGCAAAGATTTCATGGCAGTGAAAAAGCCTTAATAAGGTAGATCTCTTTAAAAGAATGAAAAGTGTATACTAAAGGAAAGGTAGAATAAAAAAGCCGTTTGGATTCACAAGTGTTCTAATATTTTTTTAAAGTGGATGGAAATCTTTCTTTGTATATCTTGGTAGATTTATAAAGAATATAAATGAGATGATACAAGTTAAAATTTTTAGAATGGTATTCAGATAAACTAATGTTAAAAGTGAAAATAGAAACAACTTTGACCTAGATCATGCTATTATATTGAGCAAAAATTTTTAAGTGTGCATGTGTCTTTTTTATACCAAAAGTATTGTATATTAGCAGTCATAAAAAAATAAAAGGACTAATGAGCTCTATGCCTGATATTTTGACATACTAAGTCACTTTGGGTATACCCAGGAAAATATTTAAAGAAAACCTACTTGTGCAAGTTTTGTTTTTTAAAGCTCATCAGTTGAGAAATGGATAAATCTTAGTGTGATGCTATTTCTATGGTAAACTGTCATATGGTCTTTAAATGTTATATGTAAAATTGTATGCAAAAATTCTTAGAATCAAAATGTTAATTAGAATATAGATTATGTTTATTGGTTATAATTGTAAAAATTTAGGTTTCAGCATTGAAAAATCAAACAATTACAGTTTAAGGAGTTCTTTTTTCTGTAAAATACTGATGTGTGTAATAAAAAATAAAAGATTAATTGGCAAAATGGTTTACTGAATTGGTGAGGTAATTACTGATTTATTGGAAACATCTAAAATTTCTCCTTTAAAAAAATACATTTCTAGATGTGAAAGACAAAAAGGTAATCTCTAAAAATGTGACAATATTTTACATGTCTTCATAGGAAGGAACTCTTGGTTAGGATGAACTTCCTATCTTTTACAGCTTTTCTCAGTTGTCCAGCTTTAAGGAATAATAATAGAAATGATAGTATTGCATTTGAGAACACCAGCATGAAGACATACTAATTAAATTACGTGTCTAAATCTAAAACTACACCTTTTGGGAGCCACGGAGCCCATGGAAATGAAGGCTGGATTCCTAGGGGAGGCCAGGGCTGGGTCTGAATAGGGTTTCCAGGGAGACCAGTACTCAAGACACATCTTGGAATGGACAATGCAGGCAGTCCCTGTCTTCCAGTCAGCCTTGGCGTTCTAAATGAAGGTAACTTATTCAACAAGTAATGGTTGAACTCCCAGTGTTGGTTATGAATTCACATTCTAGGGAATAGAAATATAAAAATGGAAAAGTATAAATTGTGTCTGAGAAACATCGCCTTATAATGTCTAATGAGTATTTAAGACATTTTTCTATCACACTTTGAATTTAACCACCACTACTCTCCCTTTAATATGCAAAAGAAAAAAGAAAAAAAAATCTCTGACTTCTGATGCTTCACATTTCTTTGAGAGTCAAAATATTTTGTATATGGCCAGGTGTAGTGGTACATGGCCTGTAATCCCAGCACTCTGAAGACTAAGACAGGAGAATCGCCATGAGTTTGAGGCCAGCCTGATCTACATAGTGAGTTCAAGGCCAACCTGAACTACATAGTGTGATCCTATCTAAAGGGGGTGGGGGAAATCTATAGATAGATAGATAGATAGATAGATAGATAGATAGATAGATAGGCAGATAGAAAACAATCTGCTTAAAAGTTAAAAACTGAGTCAGTTAACATCTTTTGAAGTCTTTATCAGTAACACTTAGTTAATCAAGTTTCTGGCAAGCAGAAGCTTTCCTACACAGGGAAGGAGCAGAGGAGAGGTAGAAGAGCTCAGGTCCAGAAGCTCAAGGTGTAAAGAATTTAGGGCAGTAGAAGTGTAAAGAAATCAGAGAAGCAGATCTTAAAGTCTCAATACCAAGAAATTCTTTGATGAGAATCAACTTTATTTGCCTTCCTTTTGATGGATCAAACGGAAGTCATGTTCCCTTTCACTCCAGTGTAGCTACTTAGAATTTTAATAGTTAAGTTTTTTATCTTCACCCAAAAGAGGATTACTGTATTTCCAGTGTAATTCCTTTCAATTTATGTGTTCACATTTCAACAGCAGGGGGCACAGTACCTCCTGATTTCTGTAAGGCATGAACAATACAGTGCATGAGTGATTCAGCTGAAAGAATTTAACTATAATGTGAATAAAGTGACTGGAGCTCGGCTGCAGCGTTGGTAAGAATGCTTTCCTTCCAACAACCATGTTACGTGTCTCCGGATAACTACATAAGGTAAGAAAGTGCCGGTATTTACACTCACTTTATAGATGAGACCTGGAAGAATTAAAGTAACTTGACCTGGACTCACTTGTAGTTATTTTTTAGATCCATTAGTAAGACTTGAAATACTACTATTCCTCTTCACCTCCATCCCAAGAGAGTGGGTTATTGTGTATAATAGTGCAGAGCACATTAATCACTTTCAAAAGTGATGACTTCTAGACTTGTAAAACTTTTCCCTTAATCAGTGTACCTTAGTTTATTCTTTCCAGCTAAAAATTCTATAAATTAAAAATTTGTATGATTTAAGTGATTAACGGGGGTTGAAAGAGGAAATGGGAGTTGATTTTCACACCTGAAATTAAGAGAAGTTATCCTAGTATTCTTGAGTTTATTTATGTAGATTACTTCCTGCTGTTGTCCTATGATATTGGCATTTCTTGTTGCTAAATATGTCTTTAATTCTTAATATACTCTGAACAGCTACTTAATAGATGCGTACATATAAGGAAAAAGGAATGACTTTGGATTTAGAAGTGCAGAATTGACAACAAGGACATGAATACGTGTTTGTAGATCATTCAGAAGGAGATAACCATAATTTTCTGTTTTTAAGAAAAAAATTTGGGGACATTAGTGTGTACAGTAGGTTTTCTATTACATGTCAGGTAAAGCCCTTCGAGTACTCATTTCTGTTTGAGACCTATTTGTTCCTTTATTTATCCCTTACCTAAAAGTAACATATACTAATCTAGTAGGAAGTATTATTTTGTATCTTTGTAAGTGAATCTCCCATTTGTAAGTTAAAAGATTTTGTAGCAGTTACCCTTGTAAAGAAGGCATTTTGCAAAATGTCCAGTCAAAAATGAGCCAGGGATTTTGTTTTTAGGCAATTAAGATTATTGTAAATTTCTAGTTTTAGAGTAAGTATATATGAATCAGTATTTGAAAATAGTGTATATAATCAATTGGCTGTTCCATCTAAATAAATTTACTCATTTTCTTTCGTTGGGGCAGTGATTCTCAAATCAGGATGTTTGTCCTTCAGGAGACATCTGGCTACACTGCTGTCTAAACTGGGAGGGGGTCATTAATAGCACCTAGTGAGTTGTGAGGTTGCTGTTCAACATCCTACAATGCACAAGGCAGCCCCTAGAATTATCTAGCTTCAAATGTCAAAAAAAAATCTGTTAAAACATTGTTTAATATTCTTAGATATATTTTCTCTTATGCTCCCCACATGTGTCTCTTAAGTTTTCTAACTCTTGTTAAACAGCATCACTGTTGATGGGAACACCCGTGTATCCCCTTTCACCCATCACGAGCTAACCGTGGCATCCTTCTGAAGGTCTATGGTAACATAAACCCCAAGCAGAATTGAAAATGTATCTCACCCTTCTGCGGTTGTCAGATGCAGACTTGAGTTAACTCCAAAGAAATCAGAAATGAGGCTATCCTTCTATATACTGCAAGCAGCCACCTTGAAATTAAGATTAAAATACTTTGGCATAGTCTTTTTTTTTTTTTTTTTGAGGAATGCTAGTCACTTGAGAGAGTGAGTATCAGCAATAGAGTTGCATGCATAGAATAATATCCTGTGAATTTCAGAGGAGTTCATACAAGACTAAGCCATCCACAGTTGACCTGCATCAAATGGTGGTTGACCAAGTAATGAGATAGTGCAACAGCCTGGCATTTCATAGTTGAATGTTAACTATAGAAAATACTCAACTGAAATGGAGTGAGTCAGTGTGCTCAGTGTGTAGATAAGAGCATTTCTAGATTATATTGAAATGGAGTGAGTCAGTGTGCTCAGTGTGTAGATAAGAGCATTTCTAGATTATATTGCAGTGTGAAGCAGAGGGTTAAGTACAATCTAACGTTTATTAAGTACAAGCTATGTTCCAATTTCTGTGCTAAACTTTTCGAATAGAGATGATAGTTGTAACTGACATTTATTGAGCACATCCTATATGCCACATACTGTAGAAGTTCTTGTTATGTCTATAATCCTCGTAACAACTCAATTGGGTAGATCTTATTACTGTATATGCTTTGAAGACTAAGAACTTGGCCCAGATCACACAACTAGTAGGTAAAAGGCAGAAGCAAGTTTCAAACCCAGGCAGTTGGACACCATAACCCACATGCTGTGACTGAGATGTGATGTAGTATCTTCAGGAAGTTGTCACATTAGGGCCAGGAACCCAAGGAATTACACATTTTCCTGGAAGTTTTCATTTCTTTAACATACTATGTCATTTTTAAAAGCAGCCCCGTATAGGTAGGTATTAATGTTTCTATGTGTAGATGAGAAGTAGCAATAAGTTTCCCAAAATTATAGAATTGGCAAGAAGTACAACTCCCAATCTACTGGCATTGACAATGTTGCACAATTAGCCATTATACTAATTGGACTATAATAATGACGATGGCAAAGGCATAAACTGTAAAGAATGGACAAGGGTTATTTTTAGCCTGACTAGGGAAACTGGGGAATACTTCATGAAAGAAAAGGTATTTAGACTGGGCCCCAGAGGTTGAAAAGAATTCCCTTGGGCTGATATGAGGAAAAACATTCCCTGCAGGATAAATAGTAAAAAACAAGGCATACGGGTATTGAGGACATGGCTTGCCAGACTCAGACATGCAGTGCCTGGACTGGTGTGGGGAGGCAGGACATAAGGGACAGGGGCAAAGCGTTAGGAGTTTGGGCCAGCATGCTAGTATTGGGCTTTCAGTTTATACAGAAATGCTGTGTGAGATTTTCTACCTAACACGTTGCACAGGTCCCCATGGGGTGATGTGAAGGAGGCTGGAATAAGCTAAGACTGGATGTAGGAGAGCTGGTAAGGAGGACATGAATGTGATGTGGCCTGAGCAGGACAGGGCATTTGGGAATGAAGGAGATTTGGAAGTAGACTTAAAATTTGGAAATAGAAATACAGGATCTGGAGAATTACTGTACATCTCAAGGTAGAAAGAGAAAAATTGAAATGACTAAAATTTCATCTGGTGCTTGAACGAATAACACATGTAGCTAAGACCAGTAACAGGTTTTGAGGAAAAGCACATTGATACAGTTTTGCTCATACCATGTAATCTGGAAAGTGGTCAGGTGCTTGGTATGCCATGCTAGTCTATGCTAGTAGAGAAACAATGTTTTTGAGCAAAAAATGAACCAGTTGTGTTTATTGGAGACAGAGATAGAGATCTCCATCCCCTGGTGTCTGTATGGAATAAAACTCCAAAGGAGACTAGTGAGGGTCTAAATTGGGTCAGTTCTAGTCAGGGAAGCAAAGGACAGGTTTGAGAACTATCCAGGAGATTAAATCAGCTTGACTCAATTGTTCATTGACTGTGGGGGCTACCAGGAAGGAGAATTAAGGTAATTAAAGGTTATTAGGTATAGTACTAGAGGGAATGCAAACACAGTGCTATACCTAATAATTTGATGTGGTAACTCCCACTCTGGATTAGATCTGGGTTTGAAAGAGTCCTTTTCTAATATTACCAAGTATATACTTTTGTTTTCTTTCAGTCTTTTCCCTCCTGGGCTTTCCCTCAAGGTTTTTTTGTTTTTTGTTTTTTTTTTTTTTTGTGGCACCGGGAATTGAACTCACAGTCTCATGCCTGCCAGATGGGCGCTTAAGCCGCTGAGCCAAACTCCCAGCCCTTCCCTCAAGGGTTTTAAGTGGTAACTTTCTGTGCCTCAATTACCATTCTGTCCAACACTTAGGCCAAATAGAAACTCATCCAGTGGTGGTAGGAGAGAGACAAGTCCTATTTCAGGCCCTAGATTATGAAGTTTACATTTTATTTCTATTGGGCAGCAGAAGTCAGACTTGAACTTCTTGTTACATAAGGTATTCCATTTGCTGTTTCCTTAAAGAAAAAAAAAAAAAAACAGCAAAAACCATACAACATAGAAACAGCAGAAAACACAGGGAAGAGAAATATAGAGGCCCAGAGGAATTTCAATATGAGCCTGGTCCAGAGTGTGGATATTACAAATGATTGGGTAAACTATTGTTTTAGCAATTGATTTGTCAATTGATACTCTGTAGTAATTAATGATTTTAAACTGAAAAATGTATATGAATCAAATAGGAAATTCTTTAAAGATCACTAGATGCCTCCTATATTCAGGTACACAGGGCAATTACAACCAGGTGCTGAGTGGGTAAATACAAGTTTTCATGTATTGTGACATACATAAGGGAATAAAACTAATATATGATATTGGGGATTTAATTTCTCTTCTGGTTGATATTTTGGCAAGTTATATTGAAATCATGCTAATATATTGCTAAGAATTTACCTTGAGATAATCATGGGTGTATGTAAGAATATACCTACATGAATTATAATGTTCATCACTAACACTTACTGTTTGATAGACCAAGTACTAATATAAGTGCTTCATACATTTTAATTAACTCTTAATCTGTATCCCAACTCTATGGAATATTTGAGTAGTATTATTACCCCCATTTTACAGTTAAGAAAATTAACTGGAAAAAAAGAAAATTAACTGGTGCTTCCATTTAGCTTAAGGTCATACAAAAAATGGAGGATTTAGAAAATGAACAAGTTTCTTTGGTCGCTACATTATATTGTCTCTCTTTACGGCACTGTTAGAACTGAGTGGGAACATCCATTATGAGAAATCAGAAAGAGCATGTGTTCTAGAAATCAGTTTACCACTGACTAATTCATGTAGGACCCAGGCCCTGGCAACACTCTTTACTGTCCAAAAGGTGGTCAGCACTAATTCCATCTCACATCTCTCTGGAGGTCCGTCCTTGCCGGAGGAGAAAGAATTTCCAGTTGGCCATAAATGGACTCATTTTTCTTCATGCCTTGTTACTTCTTGATCTGGCCCCATCACCAATTCCCCTGGCTCTGAAGTCTCCCATCATGAACAGTAAACTCTACTATATCTCCAACATATTCTCTAAACATTTTCTCTACCTCTTTAAGTTAACTCTGGCTACCCCCAAGCACCCTGACTTCCCACCTTTCCCCTCTCCATATATTCTAGGACTAAGTTGTAGAGTAGGTGACTTACTGAACGTCACTGCTGTTTCCAAAGCATAACTCCCTCATTCTTTAAAACCTTTTGCTTCATCATTATACCCCATAGTGACTGCAGAGTTGAACCCACCATCACACTGATGTGTAAGGAGTATAACACCTTTTTGGCTATCCCGTCTCTCTTTCAGTCTTACTATCCTGGGATCACTTTTTATCATTTGGAAGTCCAGCTGACATCCCAGCTGTCCCTTGACTTATGAATACATCTTGCTGTTATTTCTTTTAAAAAACCAGTCTTCTATATACTGTGTACTACCATCATATCCTCAAAGATTTTTATTTTATAAATTAAGCTTTTAAATTCAGCAAAATACAAAGGGCAATTTGTGTCCATGTATCTATCATCTAAGGTGAACAGTTACTATCTTTAAGGAATTAAAATATTGGAGGTAAATTTCAGATTTATGTATTTCCTTTCTTCTGTCTGTTCTGCTTCCTTCTTTCCACAGGTCACTGCAAGCATGAATTTAATGTGAATACAATCGATGCTTCAGTCTTTTTTTCCTTAAAATTTACTCATTTTCTCCTTTTAACAGATATTGTTTCCTGTTTTTTTTTTTTTCTGTGATAACCAGTACTTCAAAACATATCCTTGTAGCAACTCTTCCCATCTGAGATACGTTGTCCAATATGGTACCAACACATCATGTGTGTCTCTTTAGCACATGAAGTGTAGCTTATCTACACTGACAAGTCAGTGAGGATTAGGATTTCAACATACGAATTTGGAAAAGCACAAGCATTCAATCCGTAACAACTGAGATAAATGTTACTATAATTAATTTTTTAAAAATATTTTTAAAGGAGGAAAGATTTATTTGTCTTACATTTGTAGATGTTTCAGTCCATAGCTGACGGGCTCCAAGGCAGGATGGCATGGCAGATGGGCGTAAGGAGAAACAGTTCATGGCAGGTAGAGGCAGCAAAGCAGTGAAGTAATGCAGAAGCTGCAGCAACAAGCAACAGCAGTAGCCCTCTTTCTGTCCTTATAGTCTATCCTAAAATTAATTTAGTCTATTTCTTTTTACCTTTTTAAGTGTAGCTACTAGAAGAACATACCAAAGAGTGCTGCTCCAAGGTATATAAGTAAACCTAGAATTGCTAGGCATGTATATGTTGCACGAAATTTCACATTGATTGCTTTCAACTTACTTCATCCTGCCCCTTTGTACAAAACCCTCACAGTTCCCTTGTTGTGGTAACCTTTCCTCTCTGAGTGCCTATGGTGTTTATTAAGTCTGTATGTCTCATTTGGCACTTAAAATACATGATTTTGTATTTTGGTTTGCCTTTCCCTTTCTACATCAAGGACCATTTATCTTCTGACTTGGCTTTCCTGCTTATGGCCCTACACCTCAGAGCCATTCGGATGCTTTAGGTTTAGACACGCCTGGCCTGTTGACTATCTACTTTTAACTGTGATTTGTCCTGGAGTTTTATTTAGCACATGCCTTGAGTTTCTTGTGCACTCAGTCTTCACTCTGTTCTCTGTCATAGGGCAGAACTCCTTAGGAAGGAAGTTTTCACTCTGCCTCCTTTTTCATGATGGAACTGCTGCTCTTTCCTAAACCTGGTTCTCCTATGCCTGAGTATCCTAGGGTGAACCTCACATGTACAAAGCCATGTAATTTAGTTAGATTTCTAAGAGCTCATTTTCAAATGGCATCACTTTTTGCATCCATTTTCTAAAATGCTGTTGTCTGGTTCTATAAAATATAGCATTAGGTTATTGGACTGTAGAAAGCACCGGAATTACAAAAGAAAAGGTTACAGCTAGAGAGGAGAAAAATGAAAAATGAGTCAACTATTATGAAAATCAGGGCTACTTATAAGAAGGACTTTGCTCTTTACCCCGGCATCCTTACTGGCCTCTCACTGGGGAACTTTGTGCCTGATACTGGTGTCTGGTCCCTGTGCAAAACTTGCACTTTACAAAATGTTAACTCAGTGGTTATGTTTGGTTCTTAAAGTGGGAGCAATTTACAAACTCCTAAGTGCCAGATAGAAAGGCTAAGTGAGTTTTAGACCCAGACTGAGACTCAAAGTTTTCAAGTGCTAAGGGATGAGGAAGTATTAATGAAACATTTCAAACATAAAAGGTGCGGTAGCATTGACTTTATGGTGTAGGTGCTATTTCTTGTATTCTTATATTCTCTTACTTCTTAAAGATGTAGAGGAATTCTTAGGATGAAAACAAGTCAAAAAATAAAGATAATCCACAGATTGGCTTTCCTTGGAGTCAGACTGGTAATTCAGGAAGGAACATTTAGAAACTAGACTCATATTGCAGACAGGCCTTCACAGGGCTGTTCTACAATTTATTTGTATGCTGATTTTTTTTCATAGAATTAAAAAGACCTCATACTTTTCTGTTGATCACAATGACTTGCCTTACCAAATGTTGACAGGGAAAAATCTAACAAGAGCTTTGGACTAGCAGTATAGATGAGTAAGCATCTAAGCAGAACCTTATTAATCTTGTGACGTTAGGCTAGTCACAAATCGCACCCTCTTTTCTCACATGCTAATCCAATGGGGACAATGACTTTCCTATCTTACATGTTTTGATGGAATAAAATTTAAAAAAATCTAATCATTACAATGTATGAAATGTATTCTTGTAGTAGGAGAACTGATGATAAATCTAATAGGAATGCCATTTAACTTTACATCATCCATAAAAATAAATATTTTATAGATTTTTAGTAGTAAAATTTATTATGTGATAACTGTCAAATGGTATATTTCAGTTGAAACAGGGACCCCTTAGGAGAAAGCCCTAGGAAATGAGTATTGTTTTATGTTCTATATATTACTGCTTTCTATTGGGAACATTTTGCCTTTTCATTGACCATGGGTATTTTTCAGCAACACTTCAGCTCACTGTTTGATTAATTACAGAAGTAGCCTTGTTTAATCCAAGACAGATATACAGTCACTTGTACATAACTTTTATTACCGACTAACATATATATGTTCTAAAATTTGTAAGGTGATGATCTTTTTCAATGTACACTAACCCCTCATCAACTATTCCAAGTGCTCAGGAGGATGTCAAAATACAAAAAGATGTGGTCCCTGTCTCTTAGGTTTTACAATTTAGTTAGAGAGATAACTCATGAGTACATAGAATTATAACAAAATACAGTAAGTAAGAAACAGCAGTCATGAAGATATAGTCTGTTACATATGACCAGAGTATGGCGTGAACTAAGGCAGTTAAAAATAGTGAAAGAGGACATTGTCTAGGTATTGGAAGAAGTATGCAGAGTTCCTCGATGCCAGAATGTTAAGCAAAGGGAGTTTTGCAGTAAGAACTTTGTGAGAAATAAGATAAATATGGCATAAATTTTCCCAGAACAGAGCCTAAGGCAAAATACATGTGCTAATGACTTATTGGAGAGTGTAACTCCAAGGAATCAAGAATGAAGGAATAGAGGAAGAGGCAGGAAGAGATGAGGCCAAATATGAGAGGTTTTACCTCTGAGGTGGCTACAGCTTCATAAAAATCCACAGCAGATTGCTTGGGATTGCAGGACATCTTCAGTAAGGTTTATAAAACTAATGCAGCTTCAACCAGCCTGCAGCATGAGAGGGTGTGGAAACAGTTTTATCTCCGACTTCTTCTTGTTTCCTGACTCACACCAGTCCAGCTTTACTCTATGAGGCCAAGAAGAGATGTCATTTAAAGAGCGAAAGATAACGAAGGGGAGAGAGACCTGGAAAGATTTCCAGGCTACTGTACAGTTTCCAAAGTAGCCCACACCCTGTGTTTTACCAACTCCATCAACAACTATTTGCCCTACTTCCTCTATTAAAAAACTCACTAGAGCCCGGCGTGGTGGCGCACGCCTTTAATCCCAGCACTCGGGAGGCTGAGGTAGAAGGAGCATTGTGAGTTCGAGGCTGGCTTGGGCTGCAACGCGAGCGCAAGACCAGCCTGAGCTACACAGTGCGACCCTGCCTCAAAAAACCAGGGCCAGGAGTTTGGCTCAGTGACTTAAGCGCCTGTCTGACAGGCGTGAGGTTGTGAGTTCAATCCCTGATGCCGCAAAAACAAAACAAAATAAAAAACAAACAAACAAAAAACTCACTAGACTTAATGGGAAAAATGCACAAGAAATATAAGTGAAGGGCAGCATGGCTAAGAACAGCTGAAACAATAGTACAGGCACTTACTCTGTGAGATGCTCATTGCCCAACGACCCCGCATGAGGACTACCTTGCTGAATCACTCCCTTCCGGGGATTCACTGATCCTGTGGTTAAGGGAGATCCTAGGTTTTGCTGCACTACAAGTATTTGGCTGACTATATTTCCACGTGGAACTTAAAAATAAATCCATTTAAACCTCTTACTTGAAATTATAATTTTTTTGACCCAGAGGAAGGGATTTAACTTTCATGTTGTCCTGGGTTTTTCTTGGAACTAAATTCTTATGTATTAAACATGAATTTATTTTTGGAACAAATAATTGAAAATGGAATTTGATTAAATATAGGGAAGCAAATATAAAGGAGGAAATTATTGACTAGAACTAATTCTCTGCCTTAATAAATATCCAGTAAGTATGTAAAGGATGTACACTAAGAAACAACCACCCTTTTGGCATCGTAGCGAACTACTTTTATTGATCCAATGGAAACTGCTCATTCCAGCAGTCAGGAAACATTATTCCAATGAGATAGTCATCTCAAATTTCTTCAGCTAAACAAACAAGAGTTTGCAAGATGACCTCTTCTGATATCAAAGGTAAGCATAGTTACAGAGCATATAGTACAGAACTGATGATTGAATCTACTTTCTGTAGACCCATCCTCACTAACATAAATATTTGAATAACTCCCAAAGTAAAATTAGAAAACTGCATAGCAAAGACTTGGGAAGCAGGACTTAGATGTGCATTGTGGCTCTATTCTTATTAGCTCTTGACTTTGTACCACTTTTGCTTTCAGTATCCTCATCTATACAGCAGTCATGGTTAATAATAATTTAAACATTTTTCTCAGAGTTGGTTTGAGGTTTAAATGCGATCTCAGAGGGAAAGTGTTCAGAACAGTGCCTGACACACTGTAAATACTCGCAGTGTTAGTGGGCTAGAGTATCCATTTCTCATAAAAGAGGTAGGGAGGTGTCAGCAACAAATAAATAATGTAAATAAGATTTCAAAGAAAAATCGATTACTCAAGAGAATGGTTTTTCACGCATATTAGGCATATTATTTTTCTTTAATATTGTTCAGATATAAGTACTATTAATTATAAAGTAAAGTAGGGCCTGGAGTTTGGCTTAGTGACTTAAGTGCCTGCCTGGCAGGTGCGAGGTTGTGAGTTCAATCCCTGGTGCTGCAAAATAAATAAATAAATAATTCATTAGAAAGTAAAGTATCTTTATTGAGCAACCTTCAAATAGTTTTGTTTCCATTACTATATGTGGTAAATATAATCCATCTCCATCCTCACAATATTTTTACAAACAAATGTATGTTTTGAATGAATAAGATTGGCATTTTGAGTAGTTAGAAAAAAATGTGTACCCTCTTAGTGTAGAAGATCATCATCTAGCCCACTTTAAAGCCAAGGGTAGGTTTCACAGATGGTCATTTTACAGGTAGAGAACTTCAAACATGGTCCACTGTTCAAAATGACTCCCACAATCCATGAAGAAGTAAGTTAGTGGCTAATCATTTTTCACAGATCTATCTATCTCTCATTTCCTTTCCTAATTAGTATAATACCATCCAATTGTTTACCCAAGTGAACAATTCAAGATTTCCTGTGGTTCATTCCCTGAACCAACAAAGATTCACTTCTGAAATTTATTGGACCTTCTTCATCTTCTCTCTTTTCCCTTCTGCCACTGTGTTACTTCAGTTGCTAATCACATACAGTAGATTTCTCTACTAGGTTTTCCTATAACCAGATTTGTACTTCCTCACAATTGTTTTTCCTCATTGCAGCCAGAAGGAATTTTCCATAAGAAAAACGTACACAAGCAAAGTTGAAAGAAAGTAACACAAAATCTTTTGGAACTGCACAGTGATAGAACTGAACCAAAACAGTAATGGGTTCTCAGCATTCTCAAATAAACTCTAAACTCCTCATAAGGCACCAAAGGGTCTTCCTGAGAGAGTGCTTAGTCCATTTCTTTATTCCTAGAACTCTCTGCTTCCACCATTTTGAATTATTCGCAGGAACCCCGATGGGGCTTGTTCTCTTAAGTCTGTATGTATTTACATAAACTGTTCTCTCTTCCTGAAAAAGGATTAGCATCCCTTTCCTCCTCACCCTTTTTCTGCTTGGTTAAAGGTACTTCAACTTTAAAACCCATTGGTTTTGCCAGCTTCCTATAGAAAGTCTCAGTATTCCTCTGCCCACTCTTAGATGGATTTCCTCTTTCTACCCACCTCTCTGGAGTGAGTGTACTCTCCCTGAAGACATGGCTCATATCTGGGTCATAAGCCTGGCAATACCTGTGTTAAGCACTTGCTCTGTGTAGTGTATATTTATCCAGAGTCTAGAAAATTGGATCTTAAATAAGCTACTCAGGGTGACTACCTGATGACCAAAGGAGGAAAATAACTTCGTTTTTGGTTCTTTGTACATATTCCCCCGTAAGTTCATCATATATTTAAGTTCTGCTCTATCCACTCTCACGTGTCCTGCCCACTTCCTGCCACTGAGAGCAGTTTTGTCTCCAACCAGTAATAGTAACCTTATGCATTGCCATTTAACTAAGTCCATTCACATTTAATACATACACACACAATGACGAAGAATGAGGCAGCATTTTTTCACCACTACCATCCCTATTTTATTGGTGAACAAATTGAGATTCAGAGATGTTAAATTAATTTTCCCAGAGTCACATGGAAATTATGTAAAGAAACTGAAATTTTATCCAGGAATTTGGCCTCAGATAATTCCTCAATGGTTGAATTTATCATTGTTTCATATTTATTTATTTATTTCTCTTTTTAACTCATTTGTGTGTTTACATTGCCTACTACAGTGTCTAGCATCTTATATGTGTATTATATATGTTTCTTGATAAATGCTGTAAATGAATGCGTAATCATCACATTCTATCACAAAAGTCTGTTTGACTCGAGCTGATGTGTGGAGGTAACATGTGAATGCCTCCCTTTCACGTCTGTGCTTTTGTCAGACAATATCCTAGGCCTTGAAATATTGTCCTTCTTTTTAACATGATGAATTCCTCCCCTTTGTCAATTCAAATGTTGTTTTTCTTAAAATCTTCCCCAGGATTTCGCCAGGCAGAGATATTCTTTTGCATTCTGCAGCTCCTGGGACACAGCTGTCTTTCAGCACTGAGCACTTTCCTGTAAGCATTTGTTTATGCATCTGTCTTCTCTACTCTTGTCAGCTGTCAGTATTTTCGGCATAGAGAACAGCAGGATCAAAGCAGCCAGCTCTCTAGAGTGGGGCGTGTCCTGATGTAAGCAGGCAGCAGGATTAGGCAATCACCACCGTAGGCCATGAGAGACTGTCTTCAGAATTTCTAGGGGCACATAAACCCTGTCTGATGATCAGTTATGTGAAAAGAGTTTTACAAGCGTCATTTCCTAAATTCTCAGTCTCCGTTTGTATTTTTTCCTTGAGATTGGATACTTATTCTCAAGGCGCTTCCTTCCTCAATCACCCTTTTCCCACTTCACAAAGGCAAGCCCCTTACCCTTCTCAAATAGAATGAAACCTTACTGCAGAGTGTTGCCAATAAGTGGTGCAGGAGGCTTCAGGAAGATAAACAAAGGGACAGTTTAAAATATTGGTGAAAATAGTGAAGAAGCGAAGGTGGTTCCCAATTATTTGCTTTTAACAAAATTAGTTGTTAGATGTAAGTTCCTTAAAAATAACTTTGGTAATAAATACTGATTTTTGGCATATAATGTAAGAAGAGTTTGATTAACTATAGAAGGAATGTTCTTATAATTAATAAGAATTGAATGTAAGGAAACTTCTTCCATTGCTGCCTGGACATATATATAATCAAGAAATCTATCTTTATATATAGGAAAAATGGGAGTGGAACTGATCTTGCCTCAATCTAGCTAACAGTAATAGTAATCATAAACATATTTTCCTTGCAGTGAAGGAAAACTACATTTATCTCTATGAAGTGTATTTCTAATTTTCTACCTTTAATGTGTAACAAAATATTTTGATCAATTATATACTAATATAAATTGTAAACAACTCCATTAATATAAATTGTAACAATGTAAATTCAAACTAAATATATTAGAAAATTTAAGGTAGTCTTGAAATTTAAAAATTTCAATTTCAAAATACATTTCTGAGAGCCTGGGGATGTAGCTCTGTGGCACAGCACCAGTCTGGCAAGTGTGAGACCCTGGAACCCCCAAAAAACCATTTTTGTGCAGAGAAAAAATGAATAATTCATAATCGCTAAGCCATGCCAATATTTTTGGGGCTACAAAATTTTTAGGAGAAAGGTGGAATGAACATGTAAGTTTAAATGATTGTTCATTGTTTTATGAATACACATGTATGCACATACAAGTGTAAGTATATATGTACTGTATATGAAACCACTATCATATTTACCAATCATTGAATACATTGAACCTATTTATAAGTGAGAAAATAACTTTTATTTTCAAATGTGTATATTTGAATAGCTCCTTAAACCTAAGATTTAAAAAAGTAGATGCCACACTACTTATAGAAGCCTGTATATACTTTTTCAAAATTAGAAAAACAACTTGAAGATCCCTGCTGGGGTCACTATCAGTTCTGGGAAATGGGATCAGTTTCACACCATCCCTTCTAATCCCTCAGACATGTCTACATGTCCATAGTTCAAGGCTCTATTGCAAGAACTGAAGGAATCTCATTTTGCTCTTCCATCCAGAAATGCCTGCCTTGATCCTTTCTATTTCTGAGACCCATTCCATCTTTTATGGCCCAACTTCAATTCTGTTTCTTAATGAAGCCATTTTCACAATGCAACCCACTTGGACATTACTTTTTTCTGATTTTTTTTTTTTTTTCCGGCACCGGGGATTGAACTCACAACCTCGCGCCTGCCAGGGCTGGCGCTTAAGGCACTGAGCCAAACTCCCGGCCCTGGTTTTTTGAGGCAGGGTCGCTTTATGTAGCTCAGGCTGGCCTTGGGCTCGCGTTGTAGCCCAAGCCGGCCTCGAGCTCACAATGCTCCGCCTACCTCAGCCTCCCGAGTGCTGGGATTAAAGGCGTGTGCCACCACTCCTGGCTTTTTTCTGATTTTTATTGCAATAAGTTTAACATGATTACATATCATCTTACATTACCCTTCAATGTTGCATATGAGTTTAACTTTACAGGAATGCAATACCATCATCTCTCTGAGGGTAGGAGTCAGGTAGGAATCATGCTGGAGATGATTATAAGACTTCTACAAGATCTCAACACCAGAAAATTACTCCGACTACAATCTGTGAGAAAGGAGGCGTCTCCCTCTAGTGACTGGCAGTGTAAAGACAAAATTCTAAATTTGGAATTAGCACTGGTTCTCAAAACATGGCTTTACCATGTAAAGAGAGATACCATCTGTAGATACCTTATGGCCTGATGCATTACTAATGCATGTTTCAGCTGTCACTTTCCTCTTTGCTTTCCATAGGGTTAAGGGGAACGGATGTACTACATTAAATACAAGGTATGATAGGAAACATGGTGAATGTTTAAATTTTTTAAAAGTTTATTATAATAAAAGAAATGTTGCGTTTAATCGTTCTCAAAAGGCTCCCCTTCTTTTCGAACACACTCAGTGCTGTTTCTTGCCACTTTGTAAGGCAGTTCTGGAAGTCCTCTTTGTGTCTTTAGTTGTGCTTTGTGGCAGCCTCTATGTCCTGATCAATTCATGGACATTGCTTTTGTAGTCATTTTGACTTTGGAGAAGAGCCGAAAGTCTCCTGGTGCCAGATCCATGAAGACACATGGTGGTGTTTTCACAAGACTGCCTTTCCTTTGGATGACAACAGCAGCATCCATCCTAGTTTTTAAGGATACCTCATAATGACACGGAAGAGGACTTCCAGAACTGCTTCAGGAAGTGGAAGGAACAATGAAGTAAGTGTTTTTGAGGAGAAAGGACATATTTTGAGGGGAATTAATGACAATGTGTTTCACCATAATAAATTTTTTTATTCAAATATTCACCATGTAGTTCAACCATATCTCATAATTAGGCTCAATAGCTACTAAAATATATATACATAAAATAATTGTAAAACAGTCTTTTTGTTCTCATCTTCCTGGATTATGTTCTGGGAGTTACACAAAATAAAACAAATATTTCGACTACAGCAAAATTCATTGGTAAATAATGTGTCTGCAGGGGAAGAGGAACTGCTTTATATTTTCTAAGGAAGATGTGATTTAAGATCATTTCTAGTGGGTCACCGAGAAAACTAATTCAGTCTACCACTGCTACAATCACTCTTGTACCTGTGCTGTCGGAGTGGGCCAGAGAAATGCAAGTAATACTCTCCCTGCACCTGTATTAACCAGTCAGGACTGAACATTGGTGGCTGAAATCAGACACTGGGAACTTATTGTGCTTGCTAAACAAAGGCATGATCAAAACTGTACTAGTAGATTAAAAATCTTTTTGTCATAAATGATCAGGTGGAAAAATTTACTACCTTCTGCAGCACTGACTTATCACAAAGCTGAGGACTTTGTTCTTCAGCTCTGACACCCTGACCATGCTGTAGTATTCTTCCACATGCCCTCTCCCCTGTTATTCTCTACCTATGTATTCTTTTTTCTTCATAGTACTTAACAATTTACTTGTTTAATTTTTTAAATCTACAGTATCTTATCCATTGGGCTTTAAGTTTCATGATGCATTTCAATAGACCCTTCCTTGTAACTATTTTCTAACGTAATGATTGACTCATGTAGATAAGCAGTGAACATTAATAATGAATGAATATATGAACACAATCATATGCTCATATGAGGTTATTTTATTGGCTTATTGCTTTAACCCTAAAAACTCAATTATTCATCACTAAGACATGTTGGACTTAAAACAGTGCCATTATTTGCATCAAGTATCCTTGGCTGTGAAGGAGTACATCGTGTTCAGTGCAAATTAACTATAATCTGAAGGCCAATATATATATTTTTGGGGAAGGGGGTGGGAGATGGGACCTGCTATGCAATCCTGGCTGGCCTTGGACTTGCTTCGTAGCCCAGGCTGGTATCAAACTTGTGCTGATCCTCCTGCCCAGCCTCCCAGGTGCTGGAATTACAGGCATGCACCACTCACTAGTTCAAGGCCAGCCTGAATTACAGAGACCCTGTCTCAAGAAAATTTAAACACTGTTATGTTTAATAGAAAAGCTTATAAACTAAATAAAGTCAATATTTCATTAGAGTCACATTATGTCATTAATTATAGATTTCTAAGTTTTCTCTTAGGAATGTAATTAGTTAAAGGATATCTCTCTTTAGATAAACAACTTAATAAAGTAAAAATATATTTCTGAAGATAGAGATCTAATTTGATACTTTTGTCTACCTAATTACTTATAATTTGAATTTAAATTCATTATTTGCTACTATATCATTATTTCCTGAACTATTTCCTTACACCGTATTTCAAAACCTAACCTTCTGGTCACTGAAGTATTTAGTAAATGTTCACTTATTTCTTCAATGAATATTCACTGTATACCTCATGTATCAGATACTAGAATTAATACTGTCCCTTACAGCCTCATGTACCTCATATGCAAATAATAATAAAAACAACAACAATAATAATAACAGCCATCATGGTGTGTAAATGAATATGAACTCTTGCAATTTCTTTCTAAGTCAAGTACCTCTTCATTTCACATTTTCATAATAACAGAATCACAAAATTTTGTAGTGTGACTGCATCTTCAATTTTGTGAAAACAAAGACCAGTGTGTGAAGAGACGATTTGCTGGAAGTTACACAGCTACTTAATGGGAAGCTGTACCTTGCTCCCAGACCTCTTAACAACTTATCCCCAGCCCCACTTATACAGGCCCTTTAGATTATATAGGGGAAATAAACGTAACTCAAACTGTTAGATGTGCAATACACTGACTTTGTGTTCCCCAAAATCAAAGAATGAATTTTAAGGAACAGCAGAGGTCAAAATTAGGAAATTTTATTGAGGGAGAGACAGCTCCTCCCTGAGAGACAGGAGGGAGTCCGAGTGGGTTGCCATGGACCCCACTTTCTACAGGAAATTTTATAAAGAAAAATCACGAGGTGGGTGCAAAATCACAAGGTGGGTATAAGGTGAGACAAAACTATGATCAAACAATAAGATTCTAAGTATAGCCACTTAGGTAGTGTTGATCTAATGGGGAAGCAGGTCACATGACAAGTGTACACGGAAAGAACAAAGAACTTTTTAGGAAGGTGTGGGTCCAAGGGTCTTGGTCCCCCACCGAAGTGACTGATGACTATCTAGACTTTGTCGGAGCAGGTGTTACTACTTATCTTATCCCTTGGGGAGGTATACAAGCCTGATCATTTTGTTTTTGAGTCTTGACCTCCAACAGATGCACCTCTGGCCATCATAGTATTGTATTTTTTATCTTCTGTTTTGCCTCTCAAGGGCCTAGCCTGGTCGGACTGCCTATAATATTTTTACCTAACTGCTGTCTGCAATACCATCCCCTCTCCAAAAAATCACCAACCCTTACTCTACTCAAATCAGTCTTACTTTCATTCACTATCATTTCTTCAACTGTTCCCCACCTATTCACTCAAAAAACACTTCTGCTTCTGTATCATAAACAACTCACAATTTCGTTTTCATCCCTATATCTGCTCATACTGCCTGGTTTTTATCTTGGCTAGTGTACTCCCTGCTCATCAGGTAGATTAGAAATCTCCAAGCTATCTTTAACTCCTCTCCTTCACTCCTCATATTCAATAAGCAGATGGATTCTGTTCTTACTAATACCTGAGTGTCTCTGGAATCCAGACGCGGCTGCTGATGGCTTTACTCTGTTTGCTGGTTGACCCCGATGTACTGCCTGGACTGTGGTGTGGGCTCAAACTGTTTTCCAGGCCTCTGGACTGTGTTCCTTGTTCTGTGCTACTGCTAGAATGAGTGTAACTACAGAAGAAAAATGACAAAGAAGGAAAACAGAATTTAACTGTGTTACTCTGTGCTTAAATAGAAAATACAATTTACTATTTCATACAGAAAATGTTTTAAAAAAATAAAAGGAAGAAATAAAATACCTTATCTAGAAATTGAGAGCCTTTCTCAGTGTGGCCTCATCTGCCTCCTCTAAATCTCTCTGTCCGTATCCTCTGATCTGGGGCACCTCTGCATCCTCTGATGTTTTATAGACCCTTGCCTGTCCTTCCACGTGACCAGGCTCTGGCACCGGGTTGCTCTTTCTTCCTGCAGTATACTTCTGCCCTGGGCACCAGTGCTTCCTTCTCTGAGACTCCGATACATGATGGCACCATTGTAGCATTTGCCCCTCTGAAGTACTGCGGTTATTTGCACATCTGCAGTCCCTTCGGACATCTAGAGTTCTGTCTCCTAGTCATCATTCGACCTCTAGTGTCACTACAATGCCTGTAAACACGAGATTCTCAATGGTGCTTGTTGAGCAAATGAATCACTTTCTGGGGAAAGAGAAATACATGAATAATATTGTTAAAGTGGATTGTTACAAAACAGAGGAATAAATGAAGACCATGGGAGCATAGAAGCCTTTCTCCTATCTTGTTAGCAATCTTTGCATGTGAGTTGTTCAGATATTGACATCTACTACCTGGTGGGTCAAGGCAGCCCTCTGCATAATTCTACCATGACTGGTCAGTTTGAGTTTAGGGAACCCACTTTGACTTTAATAACTGAGCGAAGGCAAAACTAAAGGAAGCACTTGCACCAATGACTCACACTGGAGTTTCTTTTTTTGCAGAAAATTTAATGCAATAGGTACATTATTTTAGGGCTTTTGTTTTGTCCTATTACCATTCACATGCCATTTTCTATCTTGTATTTTCTTTCATAGGTAAATCTATTTTGAATGCAATTTCTCAGGGAGTTTGGGGTATTATTACTCTTGGCTCTCTTAACTTTTAGAGCACTCTGTTGGTCTCAGATACTCTGTATGGTATTTCTGGTGAAACACGTAGCACATCACTTTTGTCTAGTTTCCCCCTGCAGTATGCTATACTTTTCTACTTTCTCTTCTTACAGGGATTGTTTCTATTGCCACCCTCACTGTGCTGGCCTATGAGCGTTATATTCGTGTGGTCCATGCCAGAGTGATCAATTTTTCCTGGGCCTGGAGGGCCATTACCTACATCTGGTTGTACTCGCTTGCATGGGCAGGAGCACCTCTCCTGGGCTGGAACAGGTACATCCTGGACATCCATGGACTAAGCTGCACTGTGGACTGGAAATCCAAAGATGCCAACGATTCCTCCTTTGTGCTCTTCTTATTTCTTGGCTGCCTAGTGGTGCCTGTGGGTGTCATAGCCCACTGCTATGGCCATATTCTTTACTCCATTCGAATGGTGAGTTGAAGACTACAGATGCCCCTCCCGCAAAACATGTCCAGATTTAATGTGAAAACAATAAATTCTTCCTGCACAATCAGTTTCCTAGAAATGTAGCAACTCTAGGGAACTTCCTATCTGGTAGCATTTTGCACTA